>JAHMML010000079.1:376359-398909 GCA_020341155.1 Eciton burchellii
GAGAGAGAGAGAGAGAGAGAGAGAGAGAGAGAGAGAGAGAGAGAGAGAGAGAGAGAGAGAGAGAGAGAGAGAGAGAGAGAAAGAGAGAGAGATGGAGATACGGTGGATATCGCGGACTGACGTCACTGACGGCATTGATATTTGATTCGGCTCTCTCGCAGGGACGTCTCCCGTCGTCATCAACGTCAGGAACAACGTCTCTCGGCGTCGGTGAAGATCTGCGAAGCTGCTTAGAATCATAAAGCGCGCCGCGAGTGAAGTCCCTCGACGCGGCGGGTGTTGACTCTCGGTCAACATCGCGTCATCGGGGGTCGCATCCGACGTGATAATCGCCCGCGGCTGACCCGACGCGGGCCGAGGCGTTCTCGCGCGTTCCTTAAATCTAGTGGCGCAACGACATTATCCGCGACACATTCAGGTCACGAGCAGCATCCGTAGCGATCGGCCTCGATCGACCGATCGTCGGCTTGGATAAGGACGGCGAATCCCCAGCAAGCCGAGCGAATTTGAATGATCGACGAAGCAACGAAAGCTCCAAGCGGGATAATCGGCGCGCTGCTGCATTCCTAATCATTTAGATGGCCGCAGATGTATACCGAGGCGCCGCTGTTTACCTGTTATTCCTGGATCTTCCTTTTTCTCAAATATCACGCCTGCGTCAGACTTATTATAGGCTACGCGTGCTCTTCGCTCATAAACACCAAGTGTACACCGTATACTCGCGTGTCTACTTCGTAGAGAATCGCGCGCAGAGAGAGAGAGAGAGAGAGAGAGAGAGAGAGAGAGAGAGAGAGAGAGAGAGAGAGAGAGAGARAGAGAGAGAGAGAGAGAGAGGGAGAGAGTTGGAGGCAGAGCATGCAGAGCAGGGAGCTTGGGAATTGAAGATCCGACAGCGCTCGTTTTTTCCTGCGATTATTTGACGCGACGAGCACCGCGGTGCTCGCCGCGTTCTCTCGTTACGGCGCGTGGCCGCGTGCAGATTTGACGGTAATGAGCAAATACCGATAAACTCGCCGGAAACTTTCCCGCGACTGCGAACGGGAATGAAGCGGCGGCGAGGAAGCACGAGGAGGAGGAGGAGGAGGAGGAGGAGAAGGGTGGGAGGGGGACGCGGGGGGGAGTAGGAAGATCCGCGAATGGGGATGGAGTGCAAGAGCGCGGGAGGTCGAGCGCTACGTTATGCAGGGGGTTGCACGAGTCGCGCGAAGCAGCGGCGGAGGAAGAGGTGGCGCGGTAGGGGAGACGGTTAGATTGCGGGTGGGGGGAGCGCGCTATCGGCGAGAGGCTCGGCTGCAATCAGCAGCTCGGCGGCGCTCAGTTCGTGTCGGATCTCCGCCGTAATCGGTTTGTGATATAGTTTTGTCGTGCTGTGCTCCACGTTTTCACTCTCTCTTCTCTTTCTCTCTCTTTTTCTTTCTCTTTCTCTCTCTCTCTCTCTCTCTCTCTGTCCTTCTCTTTCTTCCTCTTTCTTTTCACTCTCCTTCTCCATCGTCTTCACCTCTCTTTCCCTTTTTCTCTGCGTTGGCCTCCTCCCCTTCTCTGCCTCACCCCCGTGGTCCGTTCCATCACCTGCCCACCCGTCCGCCCGTCCGCCCGCCCTTCTCTTTGACAATAGCGAGTTCCGCCCAGCGGGTGGCAGAGCCGAGCTTTTCGCCGAACAAGGCGCGTCCGCAACCCTTGTCGTCGGCACTTCGTTTTGCGCTTCGTGTAAAGTGTGTTACGCCGATCGGAAGGTGCGAGCGCAACGACAGAGGGAATCCCGCGCGCGGACGCATGTGTGCATGTGTGTATGCTCCCTGCCCCTTTTTCCGTTCGGTTGGTGCGGCGCGCGTGGGTGACGCGCGCATGTGTGGGGTGAGGTGAGGTGAGGTGAAGTGAGGTGCGAGCGTGTGATGATGCGAAGCGCGAGAGGGAGATGCAACACGATCGCGTCCGCGATCGCGACGTGTCCGTCACCTTTACTCCGTCAACGATAATAAAATGTGTTATCGAGATATATCGGCGGATATCAGTTACGGATATACGCGTGGCGGACTTAATCCGCGTTCTAATGGAACGTGCGTGCACGCTTGGCGCGCGAGAGCGAACGTCATGTGTTCGGTGCGATAAGCGTCGCGCGGCCCGACGACACGAGCCTGACTCGACGCATCTTTACGAGCGAAGAGATTAGCGAGCTCGCCATGACTCGGCCCGATTTGAGCGGGAATGCGCGATACGAGAGAGAGAGAGAGAGAGAGAGNCTCTCTCTCTCTCTCTCTCTCTCTCTCTCTCTCTCTCTCTCTCTCTCTTTCGTTGCAACCGTAACGGTCTTCCTTTCCTCTGTCTTTCTTTCTTTGCTTTTTTCTTGTGTAAAGCACAACGTTTCTTTGTTGCACAAAAAGGCAGGTAAATCCCCGGACGGACGGGAGGATTCCGCGGCGTGAAGTTGTCGCCGACAGGCGCGACGCGCGCGTTCTCTTCCTTTTTCTCCCCCTCCCCATCGTTTTCTCTCTCTCTCTCTCTCTCTCTCTTTCTCTCATGGATAATATTTGCGCTTGTCAAATTAAGCCCCGTTTGCAAACGATCTACGGCGAGAAGTTAACGACCGGCACTCGCGGGACTTGCTTTCGCTTTTTTCGCGGACTCGCATGCGCGCGAACGCGCGAAATTGGAAATCCATTAGGGATCGTTTTCCTTAATGCGCGCACGTGTAGGTTTACGGTGTACGTGGCAGCAGAAAAGTGCTCATTATGAATGACCGAGCACCGATTCGCGGTCAGTCTCCAATGTAACTGTCGCGTTCATTATCGCGTCGCGTATTATCTCGCGGCACGGCTTATCTAATCACGGCCATTGATATGAACGAGAGAGAGAGAGAGAGAGAGGGAGGGAGAGAGAGAGAGAGAGAGAGAGAGAGAGAGAGAGAGAGAGAGAGAGGTTCGCTCGCGTGCGAGCCGTTTCCGATATTCGCTGATATTCTTCTTACCGTTTTCTTTATTCGCGCGTCCGAATGATCGGCCTCCGCAAACGATGTTGAACGATGACAGGAAATATCGTGGGTGTCATAACTGAATCACAGTCGTGGCTTTGAATTTTCGTCATCAGCGTTATGTTACGACTGCGGTATAAGTAAAGAATTCGCCATGTTCGGTCCGAAGGAAAAACTCGCGTTCACCTGACGCGAAGCAATGTTCTTCAATCGCGACGATTCTCGGCAAGATCGATTCCGTTCGAAAGAATCGGAACGAAAGAAAGAACGATTTCGATTCGATTCACAATTTGTCGATTGTGACATCGAGTGATTCGCTGACGAGTAATAACCTCAAAATAACCGGAAAGTTTTTTTTATTCGAATATATGAAACGTTCCCGCGTTCCCGCGAGAATTATCGGAGCGCCGTTTTGGCGGCGAACGAAGAAATCGCGAGCGTGTGCGCGCGCGCGTAAGATACGAGCGACGCGCACTTGTTTACGTAATGAAAGTTCGTCTATCGGCAAAGCGAGCACACTCGCTCGCACGGTCGCATGCTCGCGCGCGCGTGCGCTGCGCGGTGTAATCTATCCGTCGTCGGGCCTCGCATCGCTCCGCGCTCGGTTGGTGGGGGTCGGAGAGTGAGGAGGTGGAGGGGAGCTCTTCGATCATCGGCATTACTGGCCTCCCTCGTGCGTCCTCGTGTCTCGTCGGATCAGCGCGGCGACGATCGGCTGGTTCCGTGCGTCGCCGCCAGTCTCGCTCGAGCTCGCGCGCGCTACGGATCCTCCTCGCGCTCCGATCGATCTCTTCCGTGACTCCGCGTAATCGGCAATAGTTGCGCGAAACAGAGGAGATCCACGCCTATCCGAGTTCCGCCAAGTTCCGTTTCTGTGCTTTCCAGCGTCCAGGATTTCATCGTCGTGTGATCGCCATCGAGGAATTGAACGTTCTCTCGTTCACGTACGTGGCCCGTCGACGTCCGACGGCCACGTCCTAACCAACCGTACCTCCTCGTACCTCGTACTCCGTCGGCAGTGCGCGCTTCTTGGATACGCGCGGTCACGCATCCACGCATGGACAAGCGACGTCGACGCGGCACTGCCCAATGATGGCCGTGTCGGGCATTACCGTTGACGTAGTGATGTATTATTAGTGGTGCGCGTCGCGGGAAAGTGCTGTGTGCCGCTCTCTATATATCTCTCTCTTTCTCTCTCTCTCTCTYTCTCTCTYTCTCTCTCTCTCTCTCTCTCTCTCTYTCTCTCTCTCTCTCTCTCTCTCTCTCTCGTCCGCTGCTCACTTCAGTCCGGTATCTCGGCTCCGATAATAGCGCGGAGTGTGCCCTCTCGTCTCGGCAATCAGTGATCGCGAGTAGGCACGATACGCAACGGCGTTTACGCCGTATTTCGTCCGTTTCGTCCGCCGAGTTCTGCGAGTAGTAGTGAGTTTCATATCAAGTGTACGAGAGTTTCACTAGCCCTGTGTGGATTATCATATTGGATATAACTGCACCACCTCTCTCCCTGCGGTCGCAGCCCTACGTTCCGGTCACGCAGGTCACGGCCCGTGATCCAGATACCAGTGAGTATTGGCACCATGTATTACCTACATTTCGTTACGGTGCGTTCGCATCGATCGTGAGATCGATCCGAAGCGAAGCGCGCGCCGTCGCGCGCGCTCTTATCGCTCTCGATCGACTGCCATCTTGTTACTCGCGTTCGTCGCGATGCTCCGCGATCGCGTTTACCGCGCGGAATCGCACCCGCTCGCGTGTGCGAATCGCCGCCAATCGTCACGGCCGACGAAAGAAAGAGGAGAGACGGGGCTCGGCGAGCTCGCGAAGCGGCGCGTGCCGAGATCATTGATCCCCGACAACTGCATGGAACAAAGCGTGGAGGCGACGATCGTCGTCGATGACGAAATTGTTCGAGTCCGAGTACACGTTGCGAAGTGCAATGCAGCTGCACTCTTTCGATTCTTGGGTCCCGTTACAGGACATGATAGCCATCGATCGATCCGACAGTTGCCTCTTTCGATTTCTCTAGATCTCGCGACAGCAGCACCAGCAGCAGCCGAGCGAGGTTAAGCGATACACGACTGACACCGGCTCAATAGTAGAGGACGAACAACGCTGACGCGTTGTTTGTTTATGAGAATTCCCGAGTGACCGGAAGGCACCGCTTTTTCAACCTTTGCGCGTTCGCTCCGGACGAAATAAAGACCCGGCGACGAGCGTGTAAACACTCGCCGACTCGGAGCAAGCACAGCTCGGCTCGGCTCGGCTCGGTTCCTTACGCGGCAGGCGGCACGTCCCGTTAACGCAAATAACCTCGCGATCGCGGCGTCGATCGCGTTTCCTCGCGCTGACTCAGCGAGAAGATCTCGCGACTGTCGAAAAGCGGTGCGCTGAAAAATGCGCGCGCACGCGTTGTCCTTGCGGTTCAGACTCGGACACTTCCCGATAGATAGATTATTTTGTTTGGTTATGTCGCTTTGGTCCCTTTCGCCCCCGATGTATCGAGATGGATCGCGCGATAAAGATAGAGAACGGCACAAGTGCAAATATCCGTGGCGATCTCTCCCTCTCTCTCTCTCTCTCTCTCTCTCTCTCTCTCTCTCTCTCTCTCTCTCTTTCGTTGCAACCGTAACGGTCTTCCTTTCCTCTGTCTTTCTTTCTTTGCTTTTTTCTTGTGTAAAGCACAACGTTTCTTTGTTGCACAAAAAGGCAGGTAAATCCCCGGACGGACGGGAGGATTCCGCGGCGTGAAGTTGTCGCCGACAGGCGCGACGCGCGCGTTCTCTTCCTTTTTCTCCCCCTCCCCATCGTTTTCTCTCTCTCTCTCTCTCTCTCTCTTTCTCTCATGGATAATATTTGCGCTTGTCAAATTAAGCCCCGTTTGCAAACGATCTACGGCGAGAAGTTAACGACCGGCACTCGCGGGACTTGCTTTCGCTTTTTTCGCGGACTCGCATGCGCGCGAACGCGCGAAATTGGAAATCCATTAGGGATCGTTTTCCTTAATGCGCGCACGTGTAGGTTTACGGTGTACGTGGCAGCAGAAAAGTGCTCATTATGAATGACCGAGCACCGATTCGCGGTCAGTCTCCAATGTAACTGTCGCGTTCATTATCGCGTCGCGTATTATCTCGCGGCACGGCTTATCTAATCACGGCCATTGATATGAACGAGAGAGAGAGAGAGAGAGAGGGAGGGAGAGAGAGAGAGAGAGAGAGAGAGAGAGAGAGAGAGAGAGAGAGAGATCAGCTGTGCGCTGAGCGTAAGCATGTTTTCGAGCTTAATTATCAGGCCTGCTGAACTTTCTCCGCAGAACGCGCGAATTCTTGAGGCGCGCGCGCGCACGTGCCACTCGTACTTTTTAGATAATTTCATCGGCTAATGGTCGCGCGACGCGCGAACGCGCGCTTCGCGGAATCGCGCGGGGAGGAACGAGAGAGAAATTGTCCCCCCGGAAATCCGGCCGGATCGGCGAGAAATCTCAATGAGAATCGCAATTGCGCGCCGTGACGGCTCGCGATCATCCTCGAGTCTGCGAGACTCGACTCGCGATGTGTTCCGTTATCGCACGTGGAGCGTTTCCTTGGCGAGTGATTCACTCGCCCGTCCCCGGAAATCGGCAAGTCGCGACAGCGAGAGGAGGGGCCGAGGGGGGCGACGGCGGCGGCGGCGATCCGCGGATTCGTGCGTACATCGCACGCGCGTCGGCCGTACTCGGGACGACGTGTCGCGTCCGTGCGAGGAGAAAGCGATCGCTGGCTGGCGCACCTCGTCTCGCGGCTTCGATGTCGCTCGGTCGCGGTATATAGTTCTCTCCGCGACCGCGAGCGATATTATTTCTGGCACGGCACCAAGCAGCAGCTTGGCGTCGATCGATCTCGTCCTCGAACGGCCGATCGCTAGCGTCATTCTGTCGTTGGCGCGTGCACGCACGCACACGCGCGCGTCGCGATCGATCGCGAGCGAGCGAGCGAGCGAGCGAGCGCGCACTCGCCGTCCTTTCGATGCCGTGTAGCGAAGGCGCGCTGCGGGGCGGGGGGAGGCAAGCGCGAAACACGTTTACCGAGAGCCCGGAAATAATTACCGCTAAGCAGAGCCGACTCGTCGGCAAATTCAATTGGCTTCGAGTGCCGGCGCACACGAGCTCTCTCTTGGCAAGCATCGGCGGCAGTCGTCTCGGTCGCCCTCGAATACGACGTCCGCGGGACGATCCCGCTGTAAATTCCTCTCCTCTCCCCGCCGCGCGCGTGCCGGTCCGCCGGTGTTTGCAAACAAACTCGACGCGCCGCGTCGAGTCGACTCACCGCGCGGTTTTACGTCCCGCCCCGTCGCGAGACGCGACTTTCCGCGACGCGGGGCGACGCGCGGCGTCGCGACCTACTTGTCCCCGATTTTTAATCCTCCGGCCGAACGGAGAAATCAGAACTCTCCGGTTTCGTTTCTCGCCTCTCCTTGGACTGCGCAATTAACGGGAGGAGAGTGAGGTTAGGTTCCGAGCGTTGCGGGGGAATCGCGTAGCAATTTCTGCGTCTGGTTACGTTCGCAGCCGCTCGTACGTTAAGCGGACTGACCGCGCTATTCGCGACAAGCGGGAATTACAGGTCGGTATCATTAACATGTGTACATGTATAAAACAATTAGCATAGAACGCGAAGGAATATATGAGTAATCGCGCTCATTAAATTGCTGTTATCGCTTTAATAATAATCGCGGCTGAGAGAAATACGCCGCATAAGCGTGCGGGCGCGCGCGCGCGCGCGCGCGCGTAATACGGTAAATAAGTTATGCGCGGCGTATGCAATAACAAGATGAATATTCAATTAGCGGGAAACGGCTCCTGCGTGCCCGGGAAATGAAATAACGAAACGCGACGAAACGACGGCGCGACTTATGCCGGCGACGATGTTTTGTCGCCGCGTTTCAGCCCATTCAGCGAGACTGTGTGGCATAACCCGCGCTAATTCGATTACTATCAAGCAATTTACGCAAAGCAGCACGCTAAACGAAGCGCGCCGCTGCACTTTTCGACGTTTACGACAATTATTCCTCCCTCGCGCGGAGATCGCGCGCGTTTTGCTCCTTGCCGGCCGCCGACGTCTACGTCGACGTCGACGTCGGCGTCTTGGCAACTTTGCTTCGGAGTTGCCTCGGCGAAACTTCCTCCCGGGCCATTAGAATTATCAGCCCGTGAATCATCTACATCCTCCGGAAAGGAAAAAAGAAAAGGAAAAAAGGAGGAAGAAGACGAAGAGAGAGGGAGAGAGAAACGCGCTTTTTACGGTTTTGCGGTTTACCAAAGTTGCATCGAAAGAAAAGGAGAAAAAAAGAAAAAGGACAACCCTAGTGGTGCGCAGCAGCGGGGTTGCGCGCACGTGGCGCCGCGACCGTTTGCCGATTCCACGCGAGTATCGATCGATCGAAATCGATCGGCGCGCGGACGAATCCCGTACGCAAAGTGCGGGGCATTCGAATTATCGCCGATTTATCATCTCCCCCGTCAATCCGCCACGTGCCGCCCCGCGTTATTACTATCATTATCATTATTTCGGAAGCACCGTTATCGCGTTATCAGCGGCCTCGATGTCGCAGCGTCCTCGCGGTGTGTACTCGCTTCGCGTGAAAGCGGCCCGGCACACGTGCGCGATTTCTCCTCTCTTTCGCTGCCTCCGCGCGCACATTCTTTCACGATCCATCGGCGAGCGAGCGCGTCCATTGGCCGACATCCAGTTTTCGGCCGCGCTCGCCGGACTCGGCGCGCCGCCGAGCGCGCGAGAACGGGAACGGAACAGGGAGAGAGAGAGAGAGAGAGAGATAGAGGAGCTCCGTTAGCGCGGAGAAGCTCTCATCTGCGCCGAGCGCTCAAAGTCGAAAACTGGATGGACGCGAAGCGAGATATCCGATTGCTGCAGTCGACGTCGCGACGCCGGACGCCAGCCGGCCCGGCGCTGACCGCGATCCCCCGCCGAGCGTTTTCAGCGGCCGAAATTTCTCCGGAGGCACCCGCGTTCCGATCCGTTGGCCGCGTTAATGAGATAAGCCGCGCGACCCACATGCTGAGAGTGAGAGAGAGGGGGGGGGAAGAATCCGAGGGAGACCGCGCGCGCGCGCGTGGTTTTCGGCGCGCGGGGGGAAGGTCGTCGGCCGCGCTTGCGCGCGCGATCGATGAGAGATCGTCACAGATGGGGAACCTGCTACCGTTCGTTCCTCCTCGGCGATCCCGCGTCGCCTGATTAGCCGCCGAAAAACTCGGGAGGAGCGGTGGGAGGAGGGGGTGGGGTGGGAGGGGAGGGGAGCGCGGAGCGCACTGACGGAATGTAATACGTCGGCGTGCGCGCGTGCGGCAGTATTCGACGCGTCGCCGATGCGATTTATGCGATTATCAGGCGGCGGCGATCCCGCCGTAAGTAGTAACGGCGCGCGGATCAGGATCAATCTGATCGCGATCGCAACGCGTCTGTGGACCGTGCGGCACTGATTTCGACATACTGCGAGGTGGAGGAGGGGGGGGGGTAATCAGTCCACTCGCGGATCTCGATCCCCAGCGGGACTCTCGCGCCGCTTAATCCGCGTGGCCGCCGCCGCCGCCGCCGGATCACAGATCTTCTCTTTCTTCCTTTCCTTTCTTCTTCTTTTTCCTCTTCCCTCGATGGACGATCCCTCGTGCGCGTGACCTCTTTCTCTACTCTTCTCCCTCTTGGCATCCGCGCATCCGATGAGGAGGTCTCGAATTCGCTAACAGGATAAGCCGGGATTCCGTTGCCTGATAATCTTGCGCGAGAGTATCGACTAGCTGGCCGACTCTCTCTCTCTCTCTCTCTCTCTCTCTCTCTCTCTCTCTCTCTCTCTCACCTTTTCATTCCTCTTCCCTCCTGCCTTCGTCTTTTCACGGCAACCTTGAATAGTCGGCGGACTCTCGAAGGTTACTCGATCGGTCCGTAAATGAATCCAAGCTAATCCACCTGGAAGCAATATAAACCGCTCTCGGCAGGCACCGGCTCGGCGAACGGTATCGAAAAATGTTTCTGCCTTCGCGTCGGATTGCATCGCGCGAAACCTGTTTCTGGCATGCCCGTTTCTGACATTTCGTCGGGCGGCGGCGGTCGCTCGCTCAATAACAGGTGTCTCAATTATTCGTCGCGTTCGGAGGAGACGTCGGAGGAGGCGTCTCTCTTTCGCCTCTGCCTTTTCGGGAACGCGCCTCAGCCGCGTTCATTAAAGCACCATTTGCAATTATATCGAGAAGGATCATCGGGTAATTGGTTCCGCGGGAAGGGGACGGTCCGGGACGGCGTTGATAGCCGGATTTACTAGCCGGGATTCCCTTCGCCGTCCCGGCCGTTCCTCGTTTCCGGTTATTACTGTGAGAAAGTCGGGCAAGAAGAGCCCGACTTTTGCTTCGCGGACGGAGGGTGGAGGGAGGCAGGGGGAGGGGGGAGGAGGAGGAGATTCAGCACCTCCGAGTGAAGGGATCCGGTTCGCAGGAATTCGCCTCCTGAACGGATCCCCGCTCGTTGCGCTCGGCTCGAAGATTTGACGCTGCGGTGTGATCTTTGGTAATTTCGGACGGATAATCGACGTCGAACGTCCGCGTTTACGGTAACGGCGGGATCCGCGGCCCCCGCCGTGGAAAAATCACCGGCCGAAAAGTAGCCCGATCCGATCGTTTTCCACGCGAGGTCACGGCGAGAGCACGGCGTGCGCGATCACGTTAATGGCTCTATTACGGTTGATTAAATCTCGATTCCTCCCCTTTCCCTCCTGCAGCTCCGGTGGCTGCGGGTGGGTCGTTTTAATTCTCGCCGTAATTGCCGTAGGTGAACGTCGTTCGGTCGGTCCATTCGTCCGTCGTGCATTCGCGATCTTGCCGGTATCGGGATGAAAGAAACGGTGCGCGCTATGCGCTCTGCTCCGATATCTCCCCTCCTCTTCGCCCGCGTAGCTTCGATCTTCTTATTCGCCCTTCCCGCGAATAATTTACAAGTTGTCGGGCGGCCGCGTCGCGGTTCAATTTCACAGCTGCTCGGAGCAATGCGAGTTCGGATTATCGCGCGTATGAAATCCGATCCAACTTACGGGCAGCGTTGGCCGGCTCACGCTCGATTCGCTCCTAAAATACCGCGGCTTTGTCACGGCAGCATGCTTTCTCCAAAGTGTTTCCACCGCGCGGCGGCGAGAGCGCGCTGCATTAATTCGATGCGGTTTCATCCGCGCTCGCGCTCGTCCGAAATCCGCGATATCGGATTCGCGCGCCGCGCGCGACGCGGAATATCGACGGCCGCCGATATTTTCGGATTTTCGGAGCCACGCGATACCACGAGCGCGTAATAAACGCGCGTCGAAATCCACGCCGCAACGTGACGTAATCGCGACAATGCCGCGCACGCGCGCGCGCGCGCGCGCGCGCGCATGGTGGAATCCGTCACGCGGCACTCTTAACTCTCGATTATCGAGATTCCTTTCATATCGCCGCGCGATAACATCAGCGATGACATCGCTCGATGACGAAACGAGGAGAGACAGAGAGAGAGAGAGAGAGAGAGAGAGAGAGAGAGAGGGAGAGAGGGAGGAGAAGAAGCCGCCAGCGTTACGACTCGCTTCCTCGCGAGACGAGATTCCGATTCGCGCGCGGCAAGTGCCGTGCGAATGCGCGAATCGATCGCTCGACGCCGCTTCTCGATAACCCGCCGCGCGCGATCCCGAGATAACGGCGGAACGAGACGCGAATATCTCCGTGCGGCTCGAGATGAAGATGTCGAGGCGCGAGATTTATCGGCGCGCGCACGTGTCGCGCATACACGCGCGTCGCGAACCCCGCGCGCTTCCCCCAAGCTTATCCGGATGCCTGACGGTGAACAATACCGCCGATTTTCAGAGCCACTCCGCGATCTCGCATTCGGCGCATCGGCGTGGGGCGACGCCGGGGAATCCCTCGGCGAGGCGTTGGCTCGCGGGGCGGGCCGAGGCGAGCTACTCTTTGATTTCGCGCGTTACATATTGCATCGAACAGATGTCAGATGTCACACGTTCCGCCGTTCCGCCGTTTTTCAGGGGAACGCTTTACGCGATTACGTTATCGGATTACGTCGTTTAGCGGCGGCGGCGGCGGCGGCGGCGGCGGCAGCCGGCTGGAATTGAATTTTCCCGCGAAATACCGTGGGAAGGCGCGGCGGGAGCGAAGTCGCGGACGTTAACTCGATACGCGCTACGTGAGATACATTTTTAACCTCGTTTCGACCGCGGGAGGATTTTTACGAAAAGCCTGATGCGCGTCTCCTGGCTTATCGTCGCGCACGGCTTTCCTCCAGAATCTCGCCGCGGACGATCCGCGAGCGGAGCTCGCGTTATTGAGAGCCGGAAGGGCGGGTAATCGGCAGAACGGAGACAAGGTATTTAGATATTTCCGCCCTGCGTAATCCCGCGTGTTGTACGAGAGCGCCGAGGGTGCCAGACTCTCGGAGTCGAGTCGGACATTGGCGTCGAGGGCGGATAGGGATTGCCGCCGTAATAAAGGATCCGACGACCCCGGACAGTCTTCCCCTCCCTTCCCCCCTTCCCCTTCCCCTTCCCTCCCCCCTCCCTGGTCCCTTGAAAAAGGAGCCTGCGGCGAACGGGGAGCGGGCGTAGCGCCGCATTCTCGTGCCGGTCTCGTCTCGAATCGCGACGGGTTCTCCCCTCCCCTCCCCCTCCCCTCCCCCTGGGCCTGAGAGGGAAAAGGAGAAAGAAATATGGCGGAGCCGGCCGAAGATACCTGATAGATAAAAGTCGCTTTCCCGCCGCAGCGTTATTGCGGCGGCTCGTAACGTTCCGGGGATTTTCTTTCCGGGGCCGATGCGACTCTCGCTTTATGCGACATCTATGTCGAGATCGGTTTAGGGCCGTTTAAACGGATGACTCCGGCTACGCTCCGTGACGCGCTCAAAGGATCCCGGCGTCGTTTGGGCTTTCCTTTCGCGAACGACGACTGCTGGCCTTGTGACCGAGCCCCGACGAGCTCTCGGTCTGAATTATTAGCGGAGCCGCGTCGCGCTCGCTACCTCGTGCCGGCGGAGGTGGGGGGGGGGGTCGCCGACGTTTCGGGATATTTAAAAAGCGGCGTGTTAATTACGACGGAGAGGTTATCGCGCTCGGGCGCGACCGCGTCGCGGTCGCCGCGATATCATCGGCTGCCCCGCGCCCCTCTCCAGAATATGAAACGCGACTATTCTCGCTCACGCATGGCGACGCCTTTGACTGCGGGTTATTTCTAGTCGCGTTCTCACGTACGCGAGCGCTCGCCACGACGGGTTCGGTCGTCGGGTCGTGTCCTTCCGACGAATTTTCCAACACGGATTCTCCCGCGGCACGCAAGTCGCTCACAAAGAGAGCTCGAACTTTGCTCGCGATCGATCTCGCTGYCSYCCCCCCCCCGCCCCCCGCCTCTCAAGATCAAGAGCTATCCACGTCCACGTTATGGAGACGACATCGGAGTTTGTAAATGGAATGAAGGAATTTTTGGCAAATCTCGATGGGGGGAGGACGAGCGGGCGGGCGGGCGGGCGGGCGAGCGAGCGAGCGGACGCTCCATCGCACGTCATATTCGTCGCGCCGTTGCTTCTTCGATTGAAATTCGAATCATTGAAAAAGAGGGAAACAAAAAAAGGACGCGCGCGCACGCGCACACACACACACACACACAGAGGCGAAAAACAAAACGGCAGAGAAGGTAAAGCGAAAAATAAAATAAGAGAAGAAAAAAAAAAAGGAAAAAAAAGAAAGGCAACACCGAAGGTGAATCCGATTGCGCGAGGATTTACGTACCGGTCGATCCGGCATAATCGCGCCCCGTTTTTTGTCCTCGCAACCTTTTCGCTTTATTGGTATTCGCCCGTAATGTAATATGCAACGGTGGAGCAGCCGGGCGCGCTTTAATTAGCGTCGTAACTCTGCCGTCGTATCCCCATTCGCATTGATTCCACTCTCCCCCCTCTTCCCCCCCTCTCTCTCTCCCTCTCTCTGTGTCCGTCTCTTTCCGTTGGCTCTGTGATTTCCTGCTTTAGCTCGCAGTATCCCTTGTCGTCGGCCGGCGCTCGAATCTCGCGAGGAATTGCGCCGCCGCGCAGCGATAAATGCGCGCTGATATTAATTAAGCCCTTTCACGATCGAATTTATCTCCGGGCTCGATCTCGCGGAGGAGCGGCACACGTCCGAGGGTGCGTTTTCGCTTTCGGCGAAAACGTGGGATTCCTTCCTACGTTCCTGTCATTTCTCTCTCTCTCTCTCTCTCTTTCTCTCTCTCTCTCTCTCTCTCTCCCCCCTCTCTTTCTCTCTCTTTCTCTATTTCTGTATTTTTCTGAGGCACACTGAGGCAACAGTTTTCTATTCTAACGGCGTTACAGTGCCCCCAAGAGTTTAAGAGTTACGTAATCGCATTGCGTAAAAGCGACGAGAATTTTGCGGGAGGATCTCCCTCGCTTTAAGCTGAATCTTATTATGCACGTCTCTCTCTCTCTCTCTCTGTGCCGTTCTTTCTCTCTCCCCCGTGCCACGTGACATACATATCATTCATGGCACATACTTCTAAACGATGTATTAGACGCAATTAGAGATGCAGGAACGCCATGTGCGGCATCGCATTCTCGAATAGCCGCATATAATGAATGCACTTGACGCACATCGCTTTATTCCGCCTTTCTCTCTCTCTCTCTCTCTCTCTCTCTCTCTCTCTCTCTCTCTCTGTCGCTTCCTCCCGCTCTCTGCCCTCCTCCTTTCACGTTCCGTCTCCCTTCCTTTCCCTCGGATTGTTTCACACGAGTCCCGTGGCTTTTGTCCCGTTACTTGCTGCTCTTTCTTTCTCACCGATTCTTCCCTTTGCATGACGCATACACGCGAGCCGCTTGTTTTACATTGTACGTCTTGATCTCGCCTCGAGTGCCCTCTATCCGAGTGCCCGTGTCGCGCTTCAATCGCCGAAAGAGCGCTCCAGCTTCTCTCATCGCGGCGTCCCTGCCCGGCCGTGAATCGATGTCGTTGCCTACTCTCGCAAAATTGTGTATCAGACATCATCGGGGATGTCGGGATTGCGATCCGGCCAATCGCAACCAGGAGAACATAACCTCCCGATCGCGATCTCCGAGCCCGATGACGGCGTCTCAACGACGTCTCCGGATCTGCCTGCGCATCGCGAAAGAAAGGAAAGAAAAAGAAAGAAAAATCGACGGGATTAACGAAGGCGCGTTACATAACGCGTGTGCCGAGCATTTCGATAGATATCGAAGCCGACGCTCGTCTCACTCCGAGGATCGTCAAAGATCGTTTGCGATGAAATTCGTTCATTAACGTTCCTCGCTGAATATAAATAGCCGCGCTTCAATGTCACGATTTTACGATTACCGACACGTAATCGCGCGTATTATTACGTCGATTCCGCCTCGTCCTGCCTCGTCGTACGCCGATATTTGTTAGGTGTACAAATTAATCTCTTGCTCCTTTTCTTCCGGCCAATTTTGAGATTGGCTTGATTTTAAACCAGAGTGTCCACCTGATCTTCTCGATGGTTTAGATTCTCAAGTGCTGACATCTGCCGCGCTCGAAATGTGCGTCAGATGTCCGATATGTAGAGCGGAGCGGGTGACATAACCTCCGGAAATGTATGCACGATGGCCGCTCCGATCAGGCGCGGCATTCTTTTGCATTTCTTTTGCGTAAAGGAGAACGCCGCTCGAATGATTCGTTGTGTTCTCGGCGAAAGCGCGAATTCTAACCTCAGAGACGGAGAACGCGCCGGCCAATCTCTGAAAAATTTCAAGGAACGGCGGAGGAAATTCACCGGATTAAAACTCGACTCGAACGGAACTTGCCGCGCGACTATCATGCCACTCGATGAGTCATTTCCCTACATACAAACTGGGAAAGTTCTTCCTCAAAGCAAGAAATTAATTTGTGCATCCAATATTAGCGCCGTATGTCGCTATGTGAGAGCGACGAGCGCGATGGAAACTCGGTATCGGAGCGTGATCTACAACGGAAACGCGTGAACGGGGAATTACGGTGTTCTCTCTCTCTCTCTCTCTCCCTTTCTCTGTCGCGAGGGTACGCTCCCCGTGCGGCAACACTCGATTCTCGAAAAGCCGGGCCGCTTCCCGTGGATTTCTTTATCCATTGACGAGCGGATGATTCCTTTCGAAGGGGATCTCGCGCTCATAATACCAGAAGAGATGGAGACATTCTCCGCGCATCTCCGGGAGGACAGTTTTCTTTTCGTTTTTATGCACAAGCCACGTCTCCGCCGAACGACGCGAAGAAGGCGACACGCGAATATTGGCGAGATTTCGACTCGCTTTTAGCGACGACGAGAGAGCGCTCGCGCGACCGCGAGTATCTGTCGGCGCGTGTTTGTTTCCTTCGGACGAAATCATTCCGGGCTGGGAAGTGCACAAGGTCGTTGAGATATCCCGACCAAGTCCAGAGGATTTTAGTAGCGCCGGCTCGCAACGAACCGGCGGGAAGGGTGGCGAGGGGAGGGGAGCGGGGGGGGGCGACGACGAGCGGGGAGCGACGTAAGTTGGACGGGAAGTGGAACCGAGGGGGAGCGGGAGAGGAGCAGCCGGAGGAAGAGGAGGAGGAGGAGAGGGGAGGGCTATCGAGTCCGCACTCGCGTGCACTCGCGCGCGAGCGGCGTGCCGACGCGCGGTCGTCGTTAACGATTAACGATCGCCGCGATTTCGCGCCTTCGCACTCGAAAAGTGCAGGAGCGATCAATGGAGCGCGGCGCAATCAGCAATGGCTCGACGATGCGCTCGAGTCTAGTCGCGCGGCCGCGCGAAAGCGGTACGATTTAATCACACGTCTTCCCGACGCGTGTAGCCGCGGATGACAACGTGTTCCGCGCGCAAGGTGGAGCGCGCCCCGTCCGCAATCCCGATCGTATTTTATCCCGCTGCTGGCCATTCATCGTGCCTTACCGTCGTCGCGCCGGTATCCATTCATCGTTCGCGCGCGCGCGCGCGCGCTCGCTCGCTCGCGCGGACCGCACGGATTCCGATAAACGACGTCGGGTCGCGACCGCTTCCATCCCCTCCTGCGCCATTTACCCGCGTACGCGGGTTGCATGCTCCTCTTCCTGCCCGACGGGGGGGGGGGCGAGGATCAGGGGAGAGCTCTGTCTCTGTGCGCGAGGGAGAGAGGGTCCGTCCCGGCTTGTCTTCCGGCTATCCCGATCAAAGGATCGATCGTCCTCGCCGCTCGTGAGAAAGGCGGGGGGGGGGGAGGAGGAGGAAGAAGCAGAGAGAGGGTCGCGCGCGAGATCGTGTACGTTTCCACAAAATTGGACGGGTTCAATCTCGAGAGGGCACCCCTCCGCGTTCTCCCGCTGCTATTCTCGAGACTGCTGCATCAGAGGCAGCGTATACAAGCGTGTGTATGTGTACGTACGTACACACATGTAGGCTCACCGCACGTACACATACGTGCATAAACAGGCGCCTCACAACGGAGAGCCGGCCACCCACTGAGATCGAAAGATACTTCTCCCTTCGGATCCGTGACGTCAGGCTCGCTCGCGTTTAGAGATGCGCCGGGATCCCTAAAGCGGATCCCTTGTTACTATCCCGGTGCGCGGTGTTCATTGTTGATCGGATTGCGATTCGCTGTCAGTCGAGGCAGAACCAACAACGGCTCGATGCGTCTCGTCTCCTTTCGGCGCATCATCGGAAACATCGTGGTTCTAGTTTCGCATGGCGGTATCGCGTCCGAAGATTCGGACCGCGTCTCGCTTACTCGAGCGTTTCCGCAGATCAAGCCGGCTGTATCGACTCGTTTATCAACGATCGTAACCTCTCGCGATCTTTCCCTGAAAGATCGTCATTCGTATGCTGATGAAGCGCGATTGTAACTATTGACGCAAGCTAAAGAGACGGCGGAGACGCGCCATTAGACAGCCGATTCAATTACGCGCGATTCATATTGTCCGGTAAATAAGCAGAAATAATTGGATCGTCCCTTGCTCTCCCGCGCCTCACCTGTCGTCGGCGAGACGACAAAGGGACGGGAAGGGCGGGCGGTATGGTAATGTTAAGAATACGATAAATTAAAAGCAGATCGTCACCGGGCGATCCGGAAAGCTCGGATGAAGCTCAGACTCGACGCTAATTGAATCCTCGTAACTATCGAGATCGCGTCGTTCGCGAGTGTCCGAAGACAGAGCGGGAATCGAAATTCATTTCGCGTATCGATATCTCGGCACCGCGATCGCTCACGGTGGGAGCGAGATTAAGTAGCGTCGAGCTGAAACAAGCAATTAATAACCTCGCGAGTAGACGGAGCGGGGGGATCGATGTGAGGCAAGGCAGACTAGACTGAAGGCTGAGTGAAAGAGACGAGACGGACGAACCGAGACAGGCAGACGGGCAGAGTGACAGAGAACGAGAGAGGAAGAGAGCCGGTGAAAACGAGAGCAGATACATCGGAGCGCGCGGATCCGCGTTGAGGAACAAGAGGCGGAGATAGTCGCGTAACGGTTAACGGCCGACAGCAGGAGACGGTGGAAAAGGCGAAAGAAGAGAGAGAGGGACAGAGAGAAAGAGGAAGAGAGAGAGAGAGAGAGAGAGAGAGAGAGAGAGAGAGAGACGCAAAGCACGGGAGAGAGGAGGAAGAGAGGCGCTATGGAGGCAGTCTGCTTCTGCTAGCCTCGACTCCGGTTGCCGTGACGACCCATACCACCCGCCATCATGCCGTCCCGGCATAGTCACAGTTACGGTCCCGGACTATTCTCTCTCCGTCTCTCTCTCYSTCTCTCTCTCTCTCTCTCTCTCTCTCTCTCTCTCTCTCTCTCCCCCCTTCTATCGCTCGCTCGCTCGCTCGCTCGCTCTGTCTCCTTCTCTCCCCTTTCTCTCCCCCGTTTCCTCTGCCTTGCGATCGACCTACCTCGTCCTCCGCCGCTGTTGCCGTCGCCCTTCTTCACCGCAAGCTCGACGGGCCTCCGTCGTCGTCGTCGTCGGAGGAGGAGGAGGAGGAGGAGGAGGAATCTTCGATCGTGCCTTCTCTTTCTCGCTTTTCCGCCTCTTTCCTTTCGCTCTTTTCGTCTTCGGACCCGCTGCGGTTTTCGGCCTGTCACCCTACCGCCGCCCTACTATTGGCTGCGAGTACTGTCACGCCAAATAGCACAGTGACGGCGACAACGACGATGGACAATTTCGTTTTCCGCTCAAGGCAGCTTGCGGACTCGAGCAGAGGTCCGGCTTGACCTCTTCGAGGCCCGCATTCCTAACGGGCAGAATCTCGCAGAGCGAGATCGAGGGCGAGATCCAGCGAGATCCGAGTTTAACTTGATCGCATCTTACGCTTCTCGATCGCCGTCCTTGACGTCACGAATGGATCACCTGCCGCGACTCGATCGTTAGCGAAGCGTTTCGTCTTTCGTACGTACTAGTCACTAACGGCGTTCCTTTGTGCTCCTCCTGCGAGACTCGCGCTGGAAATTGAGCAGCTCAACTGCGGAGGGGGGGGGGCGGGGCGGGGGRGGGGRGGATAAGGTCGCCGCTTGCACTTAATGGGGTCCTCCAGCGGCCTGGAAACTTTGGATCGCCTGAACCTTCGACCGTCGGCGGGGCTGGCGGGCCTCGCGTCTTTCCGTAAAAATGTGCCTGTGAATTCCTGTAGGCGAGGGCGAGGGCGAGGGAGAGCAAAACCCTGCCAGTGTTGCGTTTACACGCGTTTGTCGTCGCCATAAAAGCCAACGCAGACTATCCGATCAGTCAGCATAACATGACAAACATGATGAAACCGCGGATCGTGGAAGTGGAGATTTTTCACTGCTTTCCTTTCTCTCTCTCTCTCTCTCTCTCTCTCTCTCTCTCTCTCTCTCTTCGATGGATTAATGATCTCGAATAATTTCCCAGTCATTCTTGGAATTCCAGAGTACTTGGAACGCGCGCGTCTTAGTGTCGTACGAGACTCCTCGATCGAGAGACGAGTAATCGATTAGTCGCTCGCGGTAAAAGGGCGATTCGGAGAGCCTGCCGCTCCCGTGGCTCATAAACAAAAGGGCTCTGCCTTTCACACGATACCGCCCCCTTCTGGTCTTTTGATCCTTTTATCGGCCGGCATCCGCTTCGATGATTTCGACAAGCCGGTGCAAATGCAAATGCAAACATGCAGTTTCAACACGCGCGGCTCTCGGCTCTCGGCTCCCGGCTCCGCTGAGATTCTTTCACGCGGAAGTCCCGCGTTGCACGCGCGCGCGCGCGCCTTCCCGCCTTTTCTTCCGCTTTCGTACACCTCCGCACAAATCGTTATACCGACGGGCACGGTAATGAGGTTAACGCGGTTCGCACGCCTTAAGCTGTTCTCCTCATTGTCACGCGACACCGCTCTCTCAGAAACTCGCGCCAGCTTTGCACGTAATTATTTTAGAATCCGAGGGAGTTATCGCGTTACTCGCGGACGAATTAGCTCCTTTGTAACGTCTCGGCTAGGGGAATTTACGGCCGCAATTTACCGCGCGGCCCTCCCGCCGGATTACCGTGTCAATCCCCGGCAACTGACAGATCGGCAATCCCCCGGAAACTGACCGCGACGGGATCTCGCCTCGGCTCTGCGCCTCGCATCCGGAAGTTATCGCGCTCCAGCGGAAGCGAAGCACCTCGCAATCGCGTCTCGGACGACGTCATCATCGCGCGCGCGCGCGCGCGCGTGAATGACGTGGCAGTCGAGGCGCGTTTAAAGTGCGCGCTCCGGCCTCGTTTTCTCTCGCCGGCTGGGAATCGCGGCGATCGCAGCTCGCCGATGATACGCCCACGCGGTCTCCGGGCCCTACAATCGCGTGCGTGCACGTACATAACCCCACACGCCTCGGCGGCGATCGCAGCTCGCCGAGCGCACGCAGGCGCTGCGAGCTGCCCGAGCGTACCACATGGCCGCCACCTTGGCAATGCGTTGACCCTAAAGTAGCGCGCTACCACCACCACCACCACCACCACCACCACCACCACCACCACCACCACCACGAGCATCACCATTACTACCACCACTGCCACCGTCGCCACCACCACCACCGCTACCACCACCTCACCATCGTCGTCGTGCCTGCGCTGCATCGACACGCGCGCGAGCGAGTGCAACCAGGGGCGGACCGCTCGAGCGATCGTTTTCGTCAAGAGGAAACGTCTTTCGTCTCGGACGCCCGATGGAATTCAGCAACTTCCGGGTATTCCGCTTCGGGCCGCTGATGCAATCGCCCGATAATTCGAGCGAGACCTCCCCTTCGCGAGCTTCTTCCATGAGCGGTGTCGGCCGCTTTACGACCTTACGCTTTAGTTACTACTCGTACTCGTGTCGGCGGCTTTTCGGCAATCTTTTATCTTGAGCGATTGAGCAAGAGAGGGGGGGGGGGGAGCGTAGGAATCTCGCCTCGGATCTCGCAACGAAGCTCCCGCGATACTCGTTTAGCCTCTGCCTCTGAATGCAGCCCTGTCCCCGCGTCGCAAAGGGCAGCGGGCCCGCGATTTATGCGCGATTATGTCGCGAACGCGCCGGGCGTGGCGGGATAAACAACGGGACATAAAAGGAGAACGGTCAGAGATGTTGGCAAAGCCGCTATAACGCTACAATAGCGTTATACGTATGCGTATGTATATCGATGATAATTAATTACTCCTTTGGTCGAGTCGGAGACGGAGTTTCGTGAGGCGAGTCGCCCCGCCAAGCTACGTAACGATGTATCGCGCTTTCGATATTCCTTATTGCCATTGCCGGGAGCTTAATTGCGCGATCGAGGGCGCGCCGACTTCCAGCGTCGTTTGCGAGTCAATTGCGGGGATGATATCGATGCCGCTGCCGCCGCCGCCGCCCCCCGTCTTGCCCCGAGATCGGGCGGCGTTATCTTATCGAGATCGTTTCGATCGCCGAGGATCCGATGACAGATACAAGGCCACGGATGGAAATACGATGGAAATCGGTCGTCCGCGTGGAGAGATCGCGGAGAAAGAAGTCTGAGGTCGAAAGTCCTTTCTCGAGACCACTCGTTCGAAAATATGTAAACTCGTGAATCATTTGTCGTTAACGCGGCGGCCTTAGCTTTCCACTAATCGCGATGAGATAATCGAAATCATAAAAGCATATCGATTGCGTTTAATTATGCGTTGTCGCAATCGTCCGTAGCTAATTATAGGCACGCATGAATCATTACGTGCGTCATGAATCATTAGGAGACACGAGCTCGCCGCTATATTCACGCTGGTAAAATCCAGCAAGTCCGGGGGGTCCGATTCCTACGTCGGGAACGACACCGAACATGGGGTGGATCGTTAAAGGGAGAACGGCCGCTCAAGCGAGCGACGAATATAGACTGCCGGCGTTGCGAGGCTTCTATACGCGCGCGCGCGCGCGCGCCGTAATTACACGACAATTAGAAAGCAAGGACGCACTTTGTGCAGCGGCAATTCGCGATTCGTGCCGGGCGAGACGCATCTCGGCGATTTAACGGTTAATTTGCCAACTTTTGACAAATATCAGCCGCCAACGGCCCAACGATTTATTTAACGGCGGAAATACTAATTTATAAACGACTCTCTCCCTCTCTCTCTCTCTCTCTCTCTCTCTCTCTCTCTCT
>JAHMML010000079.1:400204-460208 GCA_020341155.1 Eciton burchellii
CTCTCTCTCTCTCTCTCTCTCTCTCTCTCTCTCTCTCTCTCTCTGTCTTTTTTTTTCTTTTTGTTTATTCCCGCAATGTATAACCGAAAAAGACGACGGAGTGATCCTCTCTTTGCGGGATCTTCTCGGTGGACAGAGAGCGAAAGCAAAACAGTTTCCGCGATCTTTGCTCTCCTTCGTCGGTCTGCTTGGTGTGATGGATTAAGAGGGCCCAAGATTATCGCCCAAGATCGTTATCGACGAATTATCGACGATGGATCTTACGACGGAAGGAAGCGTCAAAAGTGGTGCCCGTCAACGATGCGAGAGGGAGAGATGGAGAGAGCTCGTCGAGGTTGTCGCGGCGCCTGACGAGGCGGCCAGCGAGATAATGATCATCCTCTCTCCCTCTCTCCCTCCCCCCCCCCCTCCTCCCTTTCTCTCTTCATGGATGTTCTAATTAAATAGAATCACTCCGGACCAGGAAATAGAATCAATGAAGACGTGCATTAACAGATTAAAGCGCCTCCGCTCGCGCGCATGCGTGCTCGATACTCGTCGATCCTCTTCGCTCCTCGCCAAGGCAGAAAACGCGAGCTCGTTGAGCGCGCGCTGTTTACTCGCCGGCACGAATGAGAGGCCTTCCCGATCTCTTCCCAATGGCCAATTCCGCGAGGCGGAACGCCAGAAGCGTGAACGCGCAGTCGTTTCTCCTGCTGTTCGGGTCGCCGAGTCGGCGCGTAATTTGCTGTTTTATCGTGTCATGAGGCGAGTCATGTCCCTCCAAACTGCGCCCGGATCTCCGCACTCGGCGGTCCGTCCGCGAGAAGCCGCGCGAGAGTGCAGCATCGATCTGCGAAGCGCTCGCGGTGACGCAGGTTATCTGCGTCACGCTCGCTTTGAGCAACGCGCGCGGTCTTTTTATCTCGCGTGCCCCGCGCACGGGAGATATCCTTGAGATTCATTATCGACGTGCGCGTCAGGGGCAAAAAGCCGAGAAATTAACGTACGACGGGGCGCGCTCGAGCTCGAAGGGAGAGTCGACTCATCGTCGATCGATGAATCCTCCTCGTGCCCTCCTCCGCCGTTTCGCCAAAATTCCGCCGAGATAACGCGAAAGTGCGCGCGGAGTGCCTCGTCGCGGAGAGCACCAGCCCCGCACTCGACACGGCGCGGATCCGCCTCGAACCGCGACCCTTCCGCCCTCCGCCGCTTCCTCCCCTCCGCTCCCCTCCCCCGCTCATCCCCTCCCCATCCCATCCCCTCCCCTCGGCGGCTGCCTAGCGCGATCGCGATCACCTGATCGTTTCGCATCTCGCTTAGCGAGATGTTTATCCGCGAGCGTCTTCGCACGCGAGCAACGCGCGCGCGCAATTTCTTCGGGCTCGCGCCCGAAACGTTCCCGCGTATCCCGCGATGGCCCCCGGCGCGATCGCGTTTGTTTTTGCGAAGATTGGACGTTTCGGAAATTGGTATTCTCACGGCAGAGTGAATTCACGGGGGCAAGGCGGGATCATTACTCGTTTCAGCCCGCGCGCGAAATTCTTTTGTTGTCGTTGTCTTTCGTTATTATCGCCCGGCGCGCACAGAGAGAGAGAGAGAGAGAGAGAGAGAGAGAGAGAGAGAGAGAGAGAGAGAGAGAGAGAGAGAGAGAGAGAGAGAGAGAGAGAGGCACAGAGATTTATTTATTCATTGCGGCTCTTTTTAAACGCAATCTGTACTGAAACTGTCACAAACATTTATTCGGATAACAATAATAAACGCGGAGAGATAAAACCCGCCACGCGGGTTATTACATTGGGAGAAATTATTGCCATAAAAACTAAATCGCGCGCGAGCCGGCGCCGGCGCCGGCGTATTTTTTTCGCGATAACGAACAACAACACAATCCGCGATCGATTCCCGCTCCTTTTTTTCTCCCTTTTCTTTTCCTTCTTCCTTTTCTTTCCTTTTTTCTTTTTCCCCCCCTTTAGAGCGGGGAGATTCGTTTCTCTCGCTCCCGAAGTCATCGCGGGGGTGGGGGTGGAGGGGTCCATTCGCGGTTGTCTCGCGAATCGGCGGATTAATAAAACAGCAGAGTGTCATCGGCCAGCGGAGGAGGAGAAAAAAAAATGGATTTCCATTCACGGCGCGCCGCGGTGCGTTCGCACCGATGAAAGATGAAAGCAATTTGCGACCTCGCCCACGCAGTTTTCCAATTATCGCCGGTTCCTCCCCGCACACACGCATGCGCGCGCGCAACCGGACACGCCGCGCTCGGAAGTGGAGCAGCTGATTAGCGAAACGCCGCTAAGGCAATTCGCTTTCTCGCTCGCCGATTCTTTCCGCCTGGCGTGCACCAGCCCCGAATTAACACCAGCGTAATTAACACCGCCGTCGCTCTCGATGAGGCGACCCCGCTCCGGAACGGAGAATCACAAAACTGGCGAGAAAGCGCCATTGAAATTTCGTGCGCACGATTCTGCGCGCGCTTTAGGCCGCTAATTTTTCTCGACCTCTGACCTGCCTTCCTTCGCGTAAAAGTCCCGCACGCGGATGCATGCTGAACGGCAGCGACGACGGCGCGGAAGGACGTCAAGGACGTGATGACGTCGAGGAGCGACAGTCGCGAGTGTCACCTCTCGTCTTGCCTCTCTCTCTCTCTCTCCCTCTCTCGCTCTCGCTCTCCGGAAATCTCGCGGCGGCATCGATCGATGCTCGCCGTCCTCGCGAGTCTCACTCTTCCGCGTCGCGGAACTTCGCTCCTTACATTTAATCGCCAAGTCGCAGACTTGGCGCGATTGACCCGCGTCTTGATTTCATGTTGACCGGCCGCCGATCTGCAATGGAAATGCGCTTCCCGCGGGACGCGAGCAGTGATCGATCCCTTGCGAAATTTATTAGCCGCTTTTAATTGATCCCGCGATCCGCGAGCGGTGGCAAATCCCGTGCGTGCCGCGACATGCAACGTTAACAGCCCCGAAAGGAAACCTCGCGTCCTGTTATCGACAGGAAAGGCGTTTATCGCTTTTCCACAGACCTTTATCGCGCATGTAGTCGCGCGTAATAGTTCGGGCTATCGGATGCGTTTTTAATTTCCCGCCAAGAGACACGGTGAGATCGCATAATCCGCATCCGTTCGCCGTGATTGTCACTGCCGCGTCGCTTCCGCGCGCGGCACGTTCCGTCTTCGCGCCCTCTTCAGCGTCGGAGAGACCGCGACGCGCCGGTTAAAACGATGCCGGCGCACCGAGGGAGGGGGGAGGGGGGAGGGGGGAGGGAGGGGCGCGCGCGATCCGACGGAAATTCGGAGCCCGCAATCGCGCCTGTCGCTCCTCCCCCTCCCCCGCGTGCCGCGGCCTTTATCCGCTGACCCCGCTAAGACCCCGCTTCGTGGGCGGAAAGCGCGGTCGTAAAGCCTCCGCGCTCCTTCGTGTTCGGCGGTAACCTCTCGCGCGGCTGTAACACGAGTTTTCGGTTTTACGGCCGCTCCACGACGCGCGGAGCGCCGCCTCGCCCCTCTCGTCGGCCGCGATAACGTTGCGAGCGTACGAGCGGCAGGTCTCTCTTTGCTCGAGAGCGCGCGCGGATCTCCATTCGGCCATTCTGGCAGTCCGAGCGTTAAATAGGGCCTGTGGTTTTACGAGGCCGCGCGAATTTACAAATTTCAAGCGGGGGGAGAGAGAGAGAGAAAGAGAGAGAGAGAGAGTAAAAGTGCGTGCGCGGTCAACGTTTAAGCCGATGAACGCGATTAATGCGAGGCGTCTCTGTCTCTCTCTCTCTCTCTCTCTCTCTCTCTCTCTCTCTCTCTCTCTCTCTCTCTCTCTCTCTCTCTCTCTCACTGACAAACTTTCCCGGCTGGCCGCGTCTTCAGGATCGCGGCTGAGGACGGCTGCAGGGAGGCTGAATCGCGCGAGCGCGGTTAATCTTTATCCGTTTGACATCTCGGCGCGATCACGCGCGCGCCACGGGTGCCAGGGGTCAGTGGGGTCAATTGTAAAAAGAGACGAGTGCGTGTAACGCAGGATAAAACTAATCGCCACCGTTTCGCGATACATCGCCCGGATACGATTTATTAATCTCATCATTGGAAAATGTACACCGCACCGCCGACACGAGCCGCGCGCCCGCGCGCGCACGTGCGCTCAATTACCCCGATTGGCCGTATCGCGTGCGCGGCTAAATATCGCGGATATCGCACTCACGCGTTTTTACACGGCGAAACCGGGCTGCACCTGCACCGGAACTGCGTGTTGCAGGTCGTCGTCGTCGTCGTCGGGACGCTTTCGTCCCGCGTGGAGCGATGTCGCGCCGATACCTCACCCCCTCGCCGCGCAGAGCGGCCTTCCTCGCTCCTCTCCCACCACCTCGGTCGAGCCTCCGCGCTTCCGGGGAGCCGCCCGACCCGTTAAATCGTCGCCGGTTAATGCGCGCGCTTTTCAGATTTAACGCGCCGCCGCCGCCGTCGCCGTCGCAGTCGCGGCGTTCCTTTTATCGCACTCTCGTAAATCCCGGCGTATAATAAGCTTGCAAGCAAACAAGCAAGACGCGATTCGGCCGATGCCGCGGCCAGGCGGAAACTCGGCGCGCGCACGCGCGCCGCCGCCGCGCGAGAAAGGGGCAAAGGTCGCGCGAACCCGCGACGACCCGCGCGAATAGTATCTGGCGAGGCATGTCCGCGGTATGGCCGGGGATCGATAATATCCGGCGATGTGTAGCCGAATAGTCTCGCACGCGCTCACGCACACACGCACGCACGCACACGGAAGGCCAGCCGGGCGGCTCACGTGCTCTCACCTGCGCGGGCCGCGGGGGGGGGGGGGSGRGGSGRGGSGRGGSGRGGSGAGGCGAGGGAACCGGATAAACGATGCGATAATGACGAGTCCCTTAACCCCTACTCCCTTCTCTCTCTCTCTCTCTCTCTCTCTCTCTCTCTCTCTCTCTCTCTCTGTCTCGCGCGCGCACGTGCGAGACCGCTGGCTGTTGTCGTGTTTGGGAAAGACTCGAGGTTGGGAGTTCCGCGAGTTCCGAAGAATTCTCGCTTAGATTCAGACGGACTCTCTCGGGACGTTTTGAGCTTTTCTGGCGACTCTCCAAGTCTCGCGATCGATCTCGCGCTGACGTCTGCGCCAAGGTCGTTGTCTTGAGAGTAATCGCAACGGCGGTTGACAGGTCGGCGATGGTCTCGAGCTCTTCGGCGATTCCGCGTTTGGGAATTAGTCGCGGAAAGATCCAGCTGATCCAGCGAGAGGAGGACACTCGTGCTTGCGGATCAAGGCGTTACGATTACGACGGAAGTAATCTAGCGATCGAAACGAGCGTCGTGTTCCCCTCGCCGGTCTGGATTGAGTGACGTCGAGCGACGACGAAGAGCGTTTCGAAGCGATCGGCAGCGATCGCGACTCGCAGACTGTCGAGAATATTCGATGTCGCGCGCGGGATCGTCCTTTTTCACAGTCCTTTTTCCTGTTTTCTCGTTTTCTCGAATCAGACCTTCACCTGCCGCGCCGTTTGGAGTCAGTGAGACTAGAGACTAGAGACGTCGAACATTTCTCGATGACATTTCTCGTGCGCGATGCTCCGAAAAGCGTCCGGCGTTGCCTCGAATCCGATTTCTCTCCGATTTGCAGTCGCGACGTCACTCGCGCTTTGCCCCGGCGACCTCGCGAAACGCGCGTCGGATTCATAAATATTAATGTCATAAATATGAAAAAAGCCGCTGATTCGATTAAACGGCCTGGCGGGCACGGGTGGCGTTTGACAAAAATCAAGCAGCTTGCCGAGACTCGCCGAGCGGACATCTCGCGTCTCCGCGGTTCTCTTTCCCTCCCCCTTGCGTTTTGTTTTTAATTGCCGCGAGCAACAGGTTCAGCGGGAAGACGCACGCCCGGCTACCGTTCTCAGATTCCCGCTGCGCCGCGACGCCGAACGCGGTGTCCATGGAAACGCGGTCCGCCGATCGCCCGCCAACGCGGAGTCCATCCAACGCGCGTGATTTATCCCTTTCGGAGTCTTTCGGATCCTTTCGGTCCACTTTAGTCCCGGCGGAGTCCGCGTCCGCTTCGCGCGCGTGGCATTCCTCGCAGCGCGTTGTTCCGTCGTCTCGTCGGCTGAAACACACGCAGAGCTATATATATATACGTAACACGGGCCACCGCAGAATTCTCAGCGCAGTCGCCGGCATTGGCGGCCTTCGCATATCCGAGAGATCGGATCCACGCGGGTCGTCAGGTAGGCTATTAGAATTAACACGCGTAGACACGGCGGGCGTGACTAGCGGCTGCGCTTGCAAGAAAGCCGAGAAAAAGACGGCCCGCCGCCTCTCACGCTCGCCTCCGCGTTCCGAATGAAATATCGCGGCACCGGACTCGCTTAAACTGGTTCCCGGTTGGCGACCAGGCGGGTAAACGCCGAGAACGAGAGAGAGAGAGAGGCCGGCAAATGCGCGATGGACGAGAGCGAGGGATAGACTGGCAGAGAGGGACCGCCGAACTAGAGAGAGAGAGAGAGAGAGAGAGAGAGAGAGAGAGAGAGAGAGAGAGAGAGAGAGAGAGAGAGAGAGAGAGAGAGAGAGAAAGGGGATCGGAGGAATAGTAGGAATTCCGAGCATAGTGTCGGGATAGTTTCANGCGAGGGATAGACTGGCAGAGAGGGACCGCCGAACGAGAGAGAGAGAGAGAGAGAGAGAGAGAGAGAGAGAGAGAGAGAGAGAGAGAGAGAGAGAGAGAGAGAGAGAGAGAGAGAGAAAGGGGATCGTCGGATTAATAGGAATTCCGAGCATAGTGTCGGGATAGTTTCAATCGGACAAATTGAGGCGATCCATTTCTCGTCGTCGCAGCCGTCCTTGTCGCCGCCGATGGCGCTACCACGCCGACGAGTCTCCGTATGCGCGATCATTAATTATGATTTCATTTTCTCGCTCGTAAACACGGCACTCGCTGCCGAGTAATGCCGAGGAAACCCGATCGCCGCGTCGACGAGATTCATTCTGCCGGCGAGAGACGACATGTTTCGTTAACGCGCGTGCCCCCCACCCCCACCCCACCCTCTCCCTCCCCGCGCCTGGCGATGCTTCCGCTCCTGTCCATCGAGGATGAATCCGAGCGCCGCGTGAAGGAATCGTCGACGCGAGTGAGGACGTCCCCGGCGCTCCGCAGGGAGGAATTACTCTTTAACCGCCCGCCTGACGTCTCCTCGTCGTCGCGCGTCCCGAGGCGGATCCTTGCTGAAGCTGGGCGACATCAATCGACTCCTCGCCGAGCAGCTTGTCAAAGTTTCACGCTCGGTCCCTCTGCAGCGCGCGCCGACTCGCCGATCGATACATGCAAATCGGGAGCTCGTTTCAGAGCTCGAGTCGCTATTTCTGGATTACGATTTCAGGTCAAGATCCTGATCGCCGAGTCGAGGCGCTTCCCCCACCCCTCCCCCCATCCCCACCCCACGACCCCGAGCCCCTCGTCCCTGCGAGAGGAGCTGGCGGACGCGCTAATGCGCTGGAATACGCGCGAATCCCGCCTCCGGCTCGAGTTTAGCGTGCCGTTTCCGGAATCCCGGTGTAATTGATAAAGGCTTCTCCCCCGGGGGAGCTCTCGAGTCTGTCCGATGCGTCCGCGAGAAGAATTCCGGCGATTTGAACGGCGATTTCCTTCAACGGTTTCTTCCTCCCCCCTTGAAGGCTACGGCGAGATACTGATCTCCGTTTCCGCCGTTATCCGAGGATTGACGGCAACTTTGTCGCTCTAAAGATGATTGATTTGAATTCGTGATACTCTTGATGGAACTCTTGGAGAGTCGTCGGAGACTCTCCTCCGAGACAGGGAAAATGAGAGAGAGAGAGAGAGAGAGAGAGAGAGAGAGCGAGAGAGAGAAAACGACTGAAATGTCCCCGGCAAGCTTTCGCTTTATGGAGCATTTCCCGAATTCCCCGGTCGACGTCCCGCTGATAATCGAATCGCTCGCCCGCGAGAACTGTTTCAGCAACATTCCAGGACGATCCCGAAAAGGCGGCGCATCGTCGGAAGTCGCCATCGCGCGGCGAAGCGGTCCCGAGCGCGTTTATCTATGCCTCGGAGAACCCGACGGGATTCACTGTTACTCGAAGAAGTCCGGGTCCCCCCTCTCGCTCCCCCTCCCGCTCCCCCTCCCCCTTCTGAGCCGCCGTGGCTGATTGCCGATTGGCGAGGCGAGATTATACCGGAATCCGGAAAGCGTGGGAGCGCGGGCGTCCCCCCGCGCGTCTCCTTTCCGCAGTGCCGGTCGCGGCGATCGGTCCGGTGCGACGTTGCGCGGAAAGATTCCGCGGCGGACAGTAATTCCCGAGTAGCCGGGTCGTCGTCCACGCTCTGGCGAGCTCGATACCGGGCTCGCTTTCTTAAAGCGGATGGGCTCGTAACGGCGTGTCTTGAGAGCCGGGCGAGCGAGAGCGGGCCGCCGTCGCCGCTTACTAGGACTCAACCGCTTTCTAGGTCATCGCATGAGGCGGGATTTGCATGAGAATACGTGTACACGCGAGCCGCGCGGCCCTTGTGCGCGCGTCATGCAACTCTGAGACTCTCGCTGTAACGCGCGGCGCGATTTCCGCCGCGAACGCGACCGCGACCGCGCCGATCGTTCCCTCGCGAATAAAAGTGTCTGCCCGCCGACGAGACCCATTGATATTCCGAGGCGCGGGTTTGCCCCCCCCCTCCCCCGCGCGCGTTTTTCGCATCTCCCAAACGGGCCCAAACCCGCGCGCCGCGCTCGCGTAATTGCGCGTCACGTGATCTTCCCGCCGCGCTTTTAACCTCCTTTCGACTTGCTCGCGCCACCCGCGCGGCATGCCGAGCGGACGCGGCACGTTTCTCTTTATCGCCGCGAAGCGGCTCGTGCAAGGAACCGCGCCATCCAATCGCCACTCCCGCGCTCCCCCCTCCTATTCTGGGATTCGCGATCACCGCGACATCTGTGTCGGTCTTGCCCCCGGGGCAATCCTGCCGGAATTCCCGTCGCAAAGTGCGATCGAGGGATCTCCTTGACGCCCGCGCTACCGCAAAGCGCACACTTTCGTGTACGGTTTCCGACATAACCTCTTCGGCACGCGTTAGCGAACTCCGTTCGCGTGCTCCGTTCCTCCTCCGTTGAAGATAGCTCGGATCATGTCGCATGGTGAGGGATAATGTTGACAAATTGATTTCTTGCTTTCCCTTTTCGTGGGCTCCTTTTTCAGGATTTCTTTGTAAAAGTGCTGGGAAGATTTTCATCGCCATAAAATGGCGATCGGGCATTTCCGATGACCTTGTCAGCCAAATGTCGGGCGGCCGAAGGCTGCTGCGGCGGAAATTCACGGCGGCGATTCAAGCATCGATGAAATTGCGATGCCTGATGTCGGGAGCAAGAAATTAATTTGTTGACAGCTTCACGAGCGAGAAAAGTATCGCCGGAGGACAGCATCGATCGCGCGATCGATCGTTCGCCCGTCGCTGTAAATATTTAGCGGCGCGACATTTTCGTTGATATTCATGGGCACGTAGCGCGCGCATTTTTATTCCTTTTAACCAGCCAGGACGAGCCAGGCGGAGCGTTGACGTACATTCGCGGTAATCCCGCGTGATTCTATTTTTTTGTTGCCCGCCGTGAATTCGGCGTGAATTGCGATTTTCACTGTCTCGCGCTTAATGGGTTATGCATGTTACGCGGCCATGGAGGAAGGGAGATGCGCGATAAATATTTTATAAAGCGCCCGCGAGAGAATTTGTTTATGACACGCCGAGTGAGAGCACGAACGAGCGAGCGAGCGAGAGAAAGAGAGTGGGTGAGGGACGGCGGCGGCGAAGCGCCGGCGTCGCGGGCCATTAATTCGCAATTATCACTAGGGCTAATAGGCAACACGAGATCATAAAATCCCCATCGCGAAATGGCCTGCAAGGCGATCCATGTCACCACGTGAGCGAGAGGAGCATCGTTTATCGGCATGAAGGGAAGATCGCAAATCGACGACACGTTTTCCTCTCATCGAGTTACGCCGTTGCAGCGGCGACGTATCGACGCGAGTGAGAGAAAACCGACAGATTTCCCGGCAAGAATTTCCCCGCGGAGGGATTCGGGCCGCGAATAACAGCGCGTTCATCCCTCGGATCGAGGTAGCCGATCGCGCCTGATTATTCCTTTTCTCGCGTCGACTTGGGATGAGCTCCCTCCCTCCCTCCCTCGCTGCGGGAGGAGATGGCTCGTTCACGATGAGAGGCGGACACTCGTCTCGCCGTGTCTTCCTCCTCATCATCCCGCTCCCCTTTCCTTCCGGACCGCTTCCGCGCCCCTCCCACCCAGGGACTCGGGATCGTTCTCGATTCCTTGTTCCGCTCGAATTTTCACGTCGACGTCGCCTTTGCGAAATCCCTCGGTCGTAAAACAGGTGCAGAAGCGACGATAGCCAGCGAGGAGAAACTTGTGCCTCGCTCCGAAATTGTCGCCCATTTTCCGGCTGGGATGATATCCGCCGGTCCCCCCCTTTTACGCGGGGTCATGAATGCGAGAGCCGTGATGGTGTTTCTTGCATTTATCGTTGCGCACGATCGCCGCATTCGCGAATCGTGATTTATCCGTGCGTGCCTTTGATCGTCCGCTTCTGCCGCCTCGAGATCGATCAGGGGAACGCGACGAATTTAATCTTCCTCGCGTCCGTTCATCCGTCTCGCTCTAAATCAGCGTCTCCGTCCTCGCGCCCGTCGCCGTTGTCGCCCGGTCGCGGTTTACGTACGCCGCGATATCGGCGGATATCGGCGAACTTTATCGGCGAGCCGGTAAATTGATTCGGCATACATCAAAGCCGCGTCGAAAGGTTAACAGGTCCACGTGCAGGCGGGAAGCTGACGAGTCCCGTTAACTGCGCGATTCATACACACGATTTTCCGAGGACGCGGCGTCCGCGCCTTAAACTCTGACATTTCCGCGGTCTCCAACGACAACGGCGACGCGCTGCCGACCCCTTCTCCCTCCCCCTCTCCCGCTCGCCGTTGAGGCGAGTTTACCCGTGCGCGACTCCTCCGATCGCCGCAGAGCGAGAGACGCGTACGTGTGCTAGCTCGCCTTTATCGCTCTTACCGATCTTTCCACTTTATTGTGCTATGTTTATTTATTTCTCTTTTTTTCTTTTTACCGGCTCGTTGGGGAAATTTCACGGCCAGGCTCCGCGCGCGCGCGGCACCTCTGCGCCGGGCAGCTCTGATTTCGGGATTGATTAGCCTTATCGATAGTATTCTGCGCCGGTTATATCCGGATGACCGGCGGCTCTGCGCGCTCGCCTCGCTTCCGCCGATCTCGCCGATCTCCGGCGGAACCTGCCGATTTGACACGCCAGCGCCTTCGTTCGAGCAGGAGCGGCAGCGCTAAAGAGATAACGCTTGCGATCGCGCGAACGCTCCGTTAGAGCGTTAATCCGTTAGAGCGATTAATTATCCCGGGCGTTATCCGAGATAATTAATCGGCTCGCGATTCGCTGATTCGAACTCGTTAACGAACGGCCCGCACTCGTTGTTCCGTCGTTTACACGTTTCGCTTCTGCCGCGAGTCGCCGTTGTCCCGATAAGCCCATAATTACATATCGCAATTGCCATCGCGATACATCGATTGATCGGGTGGAGGACTATCGCTTCGGAGTATTCGAGACGTACGGTCGAGTTGGCTGGAAAAGTCGGGAAACTACCGGCTTGCGGGATGGCACCGACGTGCCATCGGGATCCGGGGGAGGGAGTGCAAAAAAGCAAGGAAGAGTGCAATCGCGCGCACCGCGAACCGATGAATCTCGCGTTATCGGATTTCAATTCGCTCGCGGCTGTCCCCCATTGACTCGTCATTCGGCACAATCGCGAAACATCGGGGGTTGCAGTTGCAACCAAAATTCGTGCACCACCGCCGCCACCATCATCGTCGTCGTCGCCGCCGCCACCGCCGCCGCCGGACCCCCCCTGATCCTCTTCTCTTCCCGCCTCGCGTTTCCGCCGACTATAATTCGTCGACGAGGGGAGCGCCGGGGATAGCGGCAGAGAGGGAGCAGGGGCTGGCAACGCCAGGAGGGAGGGAGGGGGAGGGGCGGAGGGCAGCGGATGAGGCCTCCCGATCAATGCAGCGGCGGCGGCGGCGGCGGCGGCGGCAGCGGTGGCGGCGGCGGCCACGACGATCCCGACGCGCTACGCGCGTCGCGACTGGGAGCGAGAGAAAGCGCGCGCGGCGCGCGGTAACGCACGCGTTGCGGGTGCAGAGCGCGCAGCGCGCGCGGTCCACTTCCGGCGGCCGCGCGCGGGGGATCCCCCGGCGCGCGTTGCGCGCCCTACCCGGGAACGGACGATCCGTCGTGCGTGCGTCGCGACGCCCGCCACCCTTTGCGCCGCGCCGGGGTCAGAAACTCCCACGTACGACCGTTGAACTTTGCGCGTTTGAGCCAGCCGCTCCACGGCGAGGAACAGAGGGAGAGAGCGAGAGAGAGAGAGAGAGAGAGAGAGAGAGAGAGAGAGAGAGAGAGAGWGAGAGAGAGAGAGAGAGWGAGAGAGAGAGATGAGGGAGAGGAAGGGAATTCTCGTGGGCGAGAATTGCCAGTAAATCCGTGCCCTTGTGCGCGGCTCCGAGTGCGTCGCTATTTTGATCTCCCGATAGCGATATTGCGCCGCCGAGGATGCGTTTTTTTTTATCACGTTTCTCATTTTTATATCTGCGCGGCTGAGAATTTGTGTTTCCTCGTATTTGTAATCGTATTCGAAACACGCCTGGCCACCAATTGGCCCTGAATAATCCCGCATTACCGCTCATGAATCGCGTCCGCTCGTCGTAACGTAAAATTGCAGAAAGAAGCAGAGAGAGAGAGAGAGAGAGAGAGAGAGAGAGAGAGAGAGAGAGAGAGAGAGAGAGAGAGAGAGAGAGAGAGGGAGGGAGGGAGAGGCAGAGGAAAAAGGTAGACCGCGCGCGTTTAATTCCAGGAGAAAGGTTCCAGGACTTTGCGAAATGTTTTTTGAAACGCGAGACTCGCGCGAGGTATAAAGACATCGCGATAATCTGGTAATTTGTTAATTGAATTACCGGGCGTGTATCTAGGTAAAATTTGCCGAGGGAATTAATCTCGCGATCCTCGTCGGCGAATTGTCGGAATTCCCGGAATTGTTGTGTTGGCTTCGATTTCCCGTCTTCGGGAAGGAGCGAGCGAGCGAGCGACGAGCTGAACTCGAGAAGCCGAACGGTACCGGGCGCGCGCTCAGTTTGCTTGCTCGGCGACTCGTTTACTCCGGTTCAAGGCTTATAATTACTCGATCCGCAAGTAGGTCGCTTTCTCCTCGGCACTTTGCGCCACCGCGCGCAAGTCCGGCGTGCCTTATTCCGCGAATCTGCGATCCGCTTCGACCGCCTCGGCTGATCCTCGCGTCGTAAAAGGCCGCCGAGAGTAATCCGTCGAGAATCGAGCTGGAAACTGGAACGCCTTCCTCGATCGACTCTCCTGACTTCGAGGTCGTCGGCGCGAGCGCTCCAACGGCGACGTGAAATGCAAAGCTCGTCCGCGGCTCTGATCTCCCGCTGCTCGGCTCCGTTTCCTCCACACCGGCGATTCTGCATCCATCATGGTCGCGCCTGGTCGCGATCGGAGCATCGAGCGGGCAAAGGAGGGAGGCGCGAAGCGCTCAATCACGCGTAATCCCTCGCCGGTCGATACGCGGGCCGGTTAACCCCGCGGAAGGATCCGCTAACGGTAGCGAACAATTACCGCGCCGGTAATGGCAAGCCGCGCGCGGCAAAATTACACGCCGGAAGAGCAGCGCGCGTACACACGGGGGGGGGGGGGAGCAACCTGTGTTTGGCGCGCGCGCGCACGCGCGCGCGAGAGAGAGACGCGGCGATCTCCGTCGAGAATCATCGCCGTGGCTTGTCGCGTGTTTCAGGACGTTCCCTTATCGCGCGAGTTTCCCGCGTGTTTCCCGCGGCGACGATAATGGCGACTGTTCCCAGCGCGCGGCAGGGTGCCTTTGAAGGCATGCTCGCATGGTACGTGACCCCGAGCTCCCATGACCGGAACGGCAACCTGCAATTGACGACAGTGAACGCGGGGCTTATCGCGCGGAAACAAACGAGCGGAATGAAGCCGCCGCTCGTCTCCGGCGCGGCCGACGATCGCCACGTCGATTAACCGGAAGCTCGCGAATCCGCGGGTTACATGCGCCACGTGCCGAAAGAAGCGCTGCCCTCTCTCTCCCTCGCCCCTATATACTGCGCCGCGTATACGCGTGCGACCGCGCCCTTTGAACCTCGGCGTTCTCACCTGTTTAATGCGCGCCGCGACGCTACGCCCGCAAGCTTCGCCGTTTCGCAGGACTCTCGCGGCCTTAGGGGAGCGGCGCGGGAGGGGGAGCGTTAAGTGAGAAGAAGGATCGCTCTGCGATCGAATGGAAATTTATGCGCGCGCGCGCGCGCGCACACACTATGGGATTACAAATGGGGGAATTAGCCTCCCGTAAAGGCCATACGCCTCCGCGCGCAATGGTTAATTAAAAGGAATTTAAAAAAGAGAGAGAGCGAGAGAGAGAGCGAGAGAGGAAGCGGAGTGATTTAATGCGGCGATTTAATTTGTAACATCGTCCGTCGAAAGTTATTTAATCTGCTCGGAATTTAAACAAAGGGTAATAATCGAGCAGCATACTCCGGGCAGCACCTCCATACAGACCAGTCATCGTTACTGATCCTCTCTCAACCCTTCCCCGCCCCCCTCCCCTCGCCCCGCCTCCCTTTTTTTAATGATGAAGCACGCATGAAAAATACGGGCATACGTGTGACATTGCGCGGACCGGTGCGAATCGCGCGGTTTGAGGTCGCGCGATCTGGATTAACGGGATCTCGCGTGTGTTTCGTGTTCGGTTTCCAGTTGGACGTTTTACCGGGAGACTTCCGGAGACTTCCGATCCCGCGTTTCGACGTAGCTTGCGAGTAATCTCGATCAACGAGCGAGCGTGAAAATCCGCCGAGCGCCGGATAAGACGAGGGCCGGCTCGTTCATCAGCGATCGCGATCGCGTCCACCGTTCTGCCTTCATTCCGCGTATGAATCGGTAATAGCGTTAGCAGCCGATCGGAGTCAATAATGCCGACGTTATATAATTGTTGCCGGTACGATGTAACGCGTGTAACGCGCTTAATAATGACGATCGTTAGCGGCGATCGGCATGTCGGATCGATTCCGAGAACGCGAAACAACCCCCAATAATTCCGGTATTTCGGTACTCCATAGGATTAATCGTTCCTTCGGCATCCGGCGCGCGCGCGCGCGCGGAAGAGGGAGAGAGACGATAATTGATGGCGTTGGTTGGCATCGCTTCGCGGACGGGCCAGAGCAAACTTTATTCGGCCAGAATTGGCTCGTCGATCGCGAGAAAGCAGCCCCGATAAATCTCCCGTTCGGATTCCCCCGTTAATGCTTCTCCTCGGTATCTAAGAACAAGCGACGCGACACCTCAAACCAAGAGAAGTCGAGGGAGGGATCGGTGTAACTCGAGCTCTCTTTACGAGCGATGAGAGGGGCGGGGGATTCTAATCTCCCGGCAACTGAAAATCCTAAATTTCCGCCGAGCAACGCGCCGACCGAGGACGACGTTCGCGCGCGTGCGCGCATGCGCGCCGAGATCCGCGAAAGGCGGCGCGAGGTGCATCCTCGTTAGAGCCGCTCGATTCCACGCAGCCGGAAGGAGAGACGAGTCGGCGCTGAGGGGCGCCTGTCACGGCGAGCAATGTCGACCACGTCCACCTGGGACACCGGCGACGGCCCATAACCCGTCCGATGTCTCGCGATAGCCGGTCTACGTGAAACCGGTTCGCGCCGGTCCGCCCGGCGCGCGGACGGAAACGCGATCGCTCCACTGACAGCCCATTATCCTCGCGGCGATCCTCCTCCCCCCCCCTCTCGCCCCATCCTCAATGGGCCTTCTTGCGCGCGGGCCCCTCTCCCCCTCCCCCTCCCACTCGATACGCGGGCCCGCGGGCCCCCTCCTCCTCGATACGCGGGCCGCGGGTCGGCCGCTCGCTCGGAAGCGGCGCGTCGTTTCACCTGAGAATCCCTGGCGTCGTCGATCAAGCGCTTTGTCGCCGCGCTACGAAGCCGTCCGAAGCGAGATAGCAGGAGGCTGGAGGAGCGCGCTCGCGAGGGAGGAACATCGGCAGAGGGTCATTCCAATCCTGAAGACGTCGATCTGGCGCGACTCGCGTCGCACTCATCATGCGATCCCGTAACTGCGCCGCGACTTCCGAACCGGAATCTCCGAATGGATTCCGCTTGGCGATCTTGTCTGCTTCGCGCGCTTGGCAGGGAGAAAGTCGCGAGAAGATCATCGGTCCTCTCACGGCTCATCGAACGGAAACTGTTACACGCGCGGGATTCCTGCCCTGCCGTGCACGCTCCCGATGTCCCGGACTGTTCCCTTTGCTCTTACGCGCGTGTTCCCTTCGTTATTCCGAAGCGTGGACGTTGCCGAGGTATCTCGAAGCGCGACCGCTTTCTGCTCGCCGCGCGGAAGCGCGATTACCGACGATACCGAGGACGCTTCGTTTCGGTGTTGCTGGATTATCTTATCTCCAAGCGCGCGTTATCCGAACGAGATCCTCCGATCTCGCCGCTTATTTCCGAGACTGACCGAAACTGAGCGGATCGCTCTCAGCCATTGGCGAACGTCCAGCGAGTTTCGCGCGTCGTTCGGACGACGTCACGCGAACAATGCCATCGCGATGATGAAACTTGAACGCCGCGATAATCGATTGTCATCGTTGGATCGCGCGGCGCGACCGGCAGAGCGTGACTGTTACGCGAGCGGAAGCGCGGCAAAGGGGCGAGGGGGGAGGGATAACGGGGAAGGATAATGAGAGCGGAAATAGCGTGCTCGTTAACGTACGCCGCGATGGATCACCCTTGACCTTCCAGTTTTCTTTCTTTTTCTCGGGCTCGGGAGAGAGAGAGAGAGAGGAGGGGGGGGCTGTCCGCCCCCYCCCCGCCGCTCAGTTGCGCCAACGCGCAACCGCGGCTAAAGGAGATTACACTCGCCGCGCGCGTAGAAGTCATCCCGCGAGGCGGCTGACGCACGAACCGCGCGAAAATCCAACATTGTTGTCCGCGGCTTTAATGACGTCACCATCGGCCCACGTTGGCGGTGGAAAACTGCGGGATTCCGGAAGAGGCGACGGAGCGGTGACCGTGAAAAGCGACCCCGAAGATCCGCCGGAAACTTGTCGTCGCGTTACTATCGCTCTAACGGCGACGCCGTTAGCGGAATGGCGAAGCGAAGTCAGCCGTTCGGGATCATTCGGAGCGACGAGGTCACGCCTTGGCGCTACGCGCGCGCGCGCGCGCGCGGTGCAATTAAAACGTTGAGGGCACCGCGAATTCCGCTCGATCACGATTTTAAATCATGCGCCTCGCGTCCGCTTATCTTAATGAGAATCCGGATCGCACGCTGCTGCCCGGCGCGCATGTAGGTTTCAAGGCACGCATACATCGCGTGGCACGTGTGTGCGATCACACAGAGGCCCGGTTCTTCGGGAACAAAGTTGAAGAAGCGAGAGCGGATTCGTAAACTCGTAGATACGTTCCGGTTGCGAAACTCGCGAGACGCGCGCGAGTTCTCTCGTCCGCGCGAGGCCAAGTTTAACAGCACTCCATCGGACGAGGAGGAAGAGAAGGACGAGTAGGCGGGGCGGGGGGACGGGGAGAGGGGKCGAAGGAGGGCGGGCGGAGGAGGATCCGGCAGGGGGAAGCTCGCGGGGATCGATCGGCGAGTCGCGCAAAGTCGCGGCCGAATCCCGATCGCGATCTCGCGCGTCCCCCGCGCCGGTGACCTTGACACACTGACAGCCGGGAATGAGGTCGCGTCCAGGTCGAGCGGACGAGGCCGGCGCGACAATGACGCTCGTTAAGGGAGGAAGACGAGATTGTCGCGCACGCACGCGGATCGATTATTAGCGGCGATTGTCTGGAATCTGGTCGCCGGGCAGTAGCGGAAATTCGCGCGGATCATCCGCTTCCTCGAAACATCGGAGGGAAGAAAAAGAAAACAAAGAGAGGGACAGAGGAGGAGGGGGGGAGGGCGGGAGGGAGGGAGATCGACTTGATCGAGCATGATTCGCGCTTATCCGACGTCGAACGCAACTCCGTCTCGAATGACTGGATGAGCGGAAGTCCTTGACTACGTCAAGTCCGGACTTGATCATCCGATTGTCGCGTCGCGACTGGCGATGGATCGCGGAACCCGCGTAACGGTTAATCGCCGCCGTTAACTTCCGCTCAAGCGTTTCTCGCTCGCGTTAGCGGACGGCATCGCGCTGGCGCTCCCCCCCCCCCGGCTCTTTAACTCGGGGAGACCTAACCTCAACGAGCGTTATTCTTTAATCTCCTGCGACGGTCATGCGCCACGCGCATGTCCAGCCGCGTCCGGAACAGCGCTGTTACGGGGCACGGCGCTCGCGATTAAGCGCGCCGATGTCGCGATTCGGGACCGCGCGCGCGCGCGCGCTTCTCGAACGGCTCCTTTTTCGACCGGCAAAGGTCGACCGGTCGACACGTCGATTCGGCGCGTTTTGCGCCGCGCGAGGCGGCGCGACGCGCTCGAATTCCGCCCGCGTCAGCTCCGGCGAACCGACCGGCGTAATACGAGCGACGGAGAGACGGGGAGAGAGAGAGAGAGAGAGAGAGAAACGTACGGACTTTGTTCCGCGCACGATGTTGCAATATAGCGTCGTCTCTGTCAGGTGCAATGGAGATAACGACACGCGCCGTCTGACGTGTCGCTGAGGCTAATCCAACTTTGATCGATCGAGCTATCGTCACGGCCGATCCGCGATTACGATCCAGGCGGATGCGATCTCGACCGGCGGCGTATCTCGCCGCGAGCCGGGCCTTGCATTATGCATTATCGTTCGCGCATTCGTTATCGATATCGTGTTCCCGTATTCGATAGCTATAGCTCTCTTTCGCGAGCAAGAGAGAGTGAGTGAGAAGGAGAAGGTGAGTGCGCGTCGTTAATTCAGGTGTCCTCCAAGCGTTCGCCGCTGGACCGCCCGAGACGGCGCGCTCGCGCGCGGCCTTGACATCGCGGTCACCCGGTATATCTCGCGCTCGCTCGCTTTCGTCGTCGCGGTCGCGCGGACTCTCCGGCTGTTAGCCGCGCGCGGGCATGATTTATCGTCGCGATTAGAACCGCGGGACCGCAAGCGTAGCGACTCGACGCCGCTCGCGGGATCGCACGGGACGCGCCAGCCAGCCTCGAGGTCGCGCCAAGCGGATTCGAGCGATGGCGTATCGATGTCAAGCTTGATCGCGGCGAGATATCGGGTCGCGATGTCGCGGCTCGAAACGTGCCGGTCTCGTTTAAAGGTCGCGACCGTTGATGATCGACCCCCGGCGAGCTCCACGACGAATCGGAAGCGGATTAACCGGCGGCACCGCTCGCAGACGCGTCCATCTTGGACTTTAGAAATTCTCCCCCCCTCCCCCACCCGTCCTCCAACTTTCCCCGGCAGGCGCAGCTCTCTTTCTCTCTCTCTCTTTCTCTCTCTCGTGTTTCCGCGCGCGCTCTGGATAACGAGACGTCAGTGTCCGATCAAATCTTGGGGGGGGTCTTGAGGGATTATAAGCCTGACGTCACATCCTGTCGTTTATATAAATATAAATGCCGATACAGCCATATTCCACTTTACAATGAATTGAATTCCCGAAATAGATCCCTCTCGCGCATCCAGACCGCTTTTCGTTCGGTACCTCTGACCTTTGACCGTGCTTCCGTTATTATTACTGACAAGGCTGATAGCCGTGGCTGGCGTCACGAATGATAAATAGCGTCATCGGCAACGAGACGCCCGTAATCGCCGCGCCGCGTCAGCCGAAGATGCTCGCGCTCGCCTCGCGCGTTCGATCGATCGATCGATCGATCTCTCGGCGCGCTCGCGACGCGATCGCGGCCGTTTAAGCTTAAATGAGACATTCCTCCCGCCGCGGCCGCGGAACGACCAGAAAGAAAGACGAGACGCGTTGCTTTGTGTGCTGTGTCGCAGTCGCTCGGCGCGACTGTTTCGTCGCCGTGGCTTTTGCCTCTCTCTCTCTCTCTCTCTCTCTCTCTCTCTCTCTCTCTCTCTCCCGCTCTTTGTCAGCACCCTCGCCGCCGCGCTCTCTGTCCACGATTGGTCGACATAAATCCCGGACAAGGTGGAAAAAACGTCTGTTTCGGGCACGTCCGTTCGAGCGCGGCGAGAGAAGACAAAGAGACCCGGCGGAGAGGAAAGCGACGGGGAGGAAGCAGGAGAGGGAGAGAGAGGGAGAGAGAGACAGCGAGCGAGGACGTCGGGTCGACGACGCTTGTTTCGCGGTCGTTGATATTTCGGTACTGTCTGTTCTCGCCTGCTCTTTATCCCACTCTCGTGGCTCCTCTCCCTCCTCTCCCCTCCCCCTCTTTCTCTATCTCTCTCTCTCTCTCTTCCTCCGTCGTGCACTTATCTAACTCTATCGTCCTTCTGTCCTGCTTCACCAGCTCTTCCCGCGCTCGTCCTCCCCCCGCATGCGATTCCGACCAAGTTCTCGCATCTTTTTTCCTCTCTCGGCCGCACGGCAGACAGACAGAGAGAGAGAGAGAGAGAGAGAGAGAGAGTTGCGGCGAGCGCAAGGGAGAGCGCCAGGACGAGAGAGGGAGGGAATGGCTATGGTTCTGGTTGACCATGAGTATCTCGCCGGCCATAATCTCCAGGTAGGTCCAGCGACGTGCGAGACGCTCCTCCCTTGCTCTCCTCTCCTCTCCTCTTTCTCTCTTTCTCTCTCTCGCGCGCGCGCGTTCGGTTTCCCCTCTCATCATTCCGCTTCTTACTGCGCGTCACGCGCATTTTGTTCCGCCAATTTCCCTCGGTCACTCGTGCGGTACCGCCGCGCGTCCCCGAAAAACGTCTCTCGTTCGCCGCGAACGGGAATTCTCGCTGGTCTAGAATCCTACTMCCCCCGCCTCCTCGCCCCTCCCCCTCCCTCCCAGCCTCCCCCCTTGCTGGCGCGACGCAACGACATTCACGCGTCAACTCTCACCTCTCGCCTTCGTCGCACGGCGTTCGCGAGAGCTAACAGTCGAGCGTCCGTGAGAGAGGGAGAGAGAGAGGGGGGAGGGGCAGGGAGGGAGAGAAGAAGGAAGAGAGTCAGAGTCGGAGCTCGCGTCGATCGACGGTTAAATTCGCTGTCGCGTTAGCCGCGTCTGATTTTACCGAAAGCTCAATTACGAGCTTTCGCGTGTCGCGCGCACCCGCTCGCCGCTCGCGCGCCGAATGCAATCCGGCTGAACTTGGAACCGAAGCTGCGCCGTTGTATGTAAAAGAGAGAGAGAGAGAGAGAGAGAGAGAGAGAGAGAGAGAGAGAGAGAGAGAGAGAGAGAGAGAGAGAGAGAGAGCAAGCGATAAGGAATCGCGTCGATAGGTATCGATTCCTCGCGGATCCGTCAAACCGCCGGAGACGCCGATCGGGTTGCGGCTCGGATGAAAGCCGCGGCACGACGACGAATCGCCGAGCGCGCTCCGACTTTGCTGTGTTTGTAAGCATCGGTGTTTGTAATCGGCGCATGCAAACATAGATAACACATTCTCCGATCGTTCGTCGATCGTTCGCCCGCTCGTGCTCGTCATCGGGATCGCAGCGATTCGTCGTCAATTCCGGTCTCCTGGCGCGCGCGCGCGCGCGCTTCGTCGCGCAAAGTGTTGTCCTTTCCGGATCACTCCTCCGTGAAATTCCGCGTGCTTATGCCCTGTACATTATTCAGCGGAAGCCAGCGCGGCGCACGGATGCCTCGATTGACCCGCACGAGACAGAGGAGGGCCGGTGGCATGCTGGAATCACGTCGCGCGAGTCTTGAATCAATAGCAGCAGCAGGTCGCGCGCGCGCGCTCACGCTCACGCTCACGCTCGCCCGTGCATGTGCACGCGTGTGTCCCGCAGCGCGATGTCGCCGGTCAGAGTTATCGGCCGACGATAACGATTATCTCTTATCGCTTTACCGCGATTATTATTTAGAATGGCATGTTGTTGCGCTCTGGCCTTGCCTGCACGGCTCGCGCTTTTCTCTTCCTCTCTTCGCCTCCTCCCCCGTGCCCGCTCGCTATCCGCCGCTATCGCGGCCTATCGTACTTTCCGTATTCACCTCGCTCGCTCCCGTTTACCCTCGATTCGCGTGCATTTCGCTCGTGCGTTTTCAAGGACCCGCCGAGATAACTAGGCGTGACCAATCGTCAATGCGCGCGTCGACGCTTGCTCGCTCGCTCGCTTGCTTGCTTGCTTGCTTGCTTGCTTATTATCCCCGGGACATCGATTGCAGCGGATACGCGCGGATACACCGAATACCGGGCATCTCGCACGGTATTCGCCGGATCGTGGCGGTGCAGCTATCAGAAGCCACCATTATCCTCCATCGCTCGCGCGTTACACGGGACATTCCTCGTGGTTAGGATAAAGACCCGATTACCGATCGATCGATCGATCGATCGAACGAGGCGTGGCCGCGGCCGTTCGCTTTCCCGCGTCGCGACGCGCGCTATCGCTCGACTTTTCTGCTCCGTTTAGGTGACGGTTAGGTGTATATTTAGCGACATTTGTGGAGCGGATGCTGGCATTGGCACCGCGCCAGCCTCGGGATTACACCCGGCAGCGCGAGCCGGCGCTTTTCCTCCCCCTCCCCCTCCTCTCCTGCCGAGTTTCCACCGCCCACCCGCCCGCGCGCTCGAAACAATCGGATCTGGCGGAACGGGACGCGAAAATCCGCAGGCGGGATTCCTTTTTCGCGGTAAATGCGATCATCAACGAGCGCGCGCGCGCGCGCGCGCGTGCGTGCGTGCGTGGTGTACATCTATTTATTTGCGGGTGGGGATAACGGATCGTGACGTTATCGCGATGATCGCGCTGCCGTTATCGCTCGCGTGATTCAATTAGCGATCGTTACGCTCGCGTTTACGCGCGGCGAATCGATCGTTGGCGTTCATCCGATTCGCGGATCCGCGACGCGGTTGTAATTCGATGGCTCGCCGCCCATCGCCGTGAAAAGAAAATTCATTATCGGGACGGCGTGAGGTAATTATCGGCGTGTCTCGCTTCGATTCCGCCTTGAGGGTCGACCAATTTCCCGATCGACGCTGGCGCCATCATTAATAACGCGCCTGATCGCCGACGCGCTTCGAGTGAGTTCGCTCGTCTCGATCGCTCGTCGTCGCGTCATCTCATAATTTCGACGCGATAGCGCCATTCCGACCGATCGATTTCCAATGCCGAGCGACGACCCTCGCTTTCAGCGTCCGTTACTTCCGCCGAACGAGCTCGCGCGAATCGCCATCGGACGCTCCTTCGGCACATCGAAACATCGCTCTCTCTCTCTCTCTCTCTCTCTCTCTCTCTCTCTCTCTCTCTCTCTCTCTCTCTCTCTCATCGAGACGCGCGCTTCGAGATACGCCTTTCGAGAATCGACGTCCATCCCGCGGGACATCGCGCGCATCAGCTGTCGCCGTCCGTCCGGCATCGCCGATGAAATCCGCGAACCGGTTATCGCGCTTGCACGTTACATACATTACACGGCTGACGGTATTCGCGATTCGAATTTGCTAAATTTGGCATGCATCACCGGGCGGGATGCGCCGCCGTCAACCGATCCGGCATTTCCAGCAATTTGCCCGATGCGCGGTAATCAAGCGATGCGTTTTGTTCGCCGATAGCACCTCCMCCCYCCCCYCCCCTCCCCYCCCCCTCCCCGCCGAGGGGAGCGCATCGCGTATGCGTGTCGCGCGGACCCGCCCTTCAGCCCTTCGTTTTTCCGCGATGGCGAGCCGATCCGTTCTTTCCTCTCTCTCTCTCTCTCTCTCTCTCTCTCTCTCTCTCTCTCTCTCTCTCTCTCTCTCTCTCTCTCTCGAGCGGCGTGCTTTATTGAATCACAACAACAATACAACAACAACAACAACAGCAACAAGGACGAACCGAATTCTCGAATACTCGTCGAGGCTGTGATTCGACTCGCGTGCGCTTCGCTTTCCCGATAACGGCGCGCTGATTATCGCCCGACCGGAATCACCAGCGGCGCAGCGCCGTAATTCGCGCAATTTGCATTCGGCGGGCCTCTCGCGGAGATTTCGCAGCGCGGCGGATCGACGAGGGGGGGAGAAGGAGGGGTGTGTGGAGGGGGAGGGGGCCGGACGGCATCAACGGTCGCCCCTCCTCCCCCCYCCCCCYCCCGCCTTTCTCATAACCTCGATCGTAAATAACCGCCCGTAAAACCCCGTCCCAGTTTCGCGGCGGTGAAACGATGCCGGCGCAACGGCTTTCCCTTCCGCCGAGCGGGCTCGCAAGATGAAGAGAGAGAGAGAGAGAGAGAGGGAGACGGAGAGTGGACTCGATTATCCCTGAGGCACGCGGTCCATCGCGATCGTTTAATTCCGCGACGCGCGCCCGGCCTCCCATTTTCCTGCTTTTCTTTCCGGGATTCTTCTCGCAGATTTCTCGCGATATTTCCCGGCGGGATGACGGGAAGCCGGAAGGGTTAACGGGCGGGTTATCACGGTAATGACGGTATCTTTGCGCGAGCCTCGGGACGCGGGAAACCGATCCGACGTTATTTGACGAGGCATTCATTTCCGCGCGATTATATACAGCGCCGCGCGCTGTTTCCCGCCTTTCCGCGACTCGCATCCAATCGAGAAAAAGAGAGAGGGGGGGGKGRGGGGGAGGGGGAGAGGGAGAGGGAGAGAGAGGCAGACGCGGCGAGTGGATTCCGCATGAATAATTGAGCGCGGGCTCGGCGCCGTGAATGAAATCGAGGCGTGGCGCGGTCGATCGCGAGAATAGAAGCCCGCAATAAAGCCGGCTGGCGCGCGGAGGCGCGAAGAGCAATTCGCAACTTTGTTCGGGAAAGTCCGGGAGTCCCCCGCGCGCGATACCTTGAGGGGCCAGGGGGTGAGGGTAATGAAGAAACGCGCGCCGGATGTGTATTATGCAACGGTACGCATCTGCATCCGCGCGGGCGGCCGGCCGGCCGGCCGGCTGGCCGTTGAATAATTGACTCGCACGGAGATTGACGGCGCCTCGCGAGATGCGCCTCGGTAGGATCGATCGATCGATATCGCCGCGATATCGCCGTGTTATCGCCGACGCGTCGATACGCCGCGTATCACCGGCGTGCTTCTTTTATCCTCTCGCCCTCCTGCGCGCCCTGCGAATTTCGAACGCGCTGGCCCACCGTAACTGAAAACGGGGGAGGAGGGTGGCGGTGGGCGCGGGAGAGAGAGAGAGAGAGAGAGGGAGAGAGAGAAAATAAAGGAAGAAAGCCGGGAGGGATCGCGTGTCGGCCGGCCATTAAGCATTCCTCTTGCTCGGCTCCGCGCCACATATTAACACCGGGATTTTCACTTATATTAGCCCCTTATCGTTCAGTACTTTCCCTCCTCTTCGCGGAACGAACGGGAGGACGCGGGGAGGACCCGGCGGAGCAGCAGCTCGTCCCGCGCCGACTCCGGGGCTTTGATTTCTTTTTCTCCTCGCGGCCGCTCGCGGTGTAACTCCGTAATAAATCGACCGTCCGTTACTTGCCTCGCCGAGGATGTGATCAACGATGGTGCTCCTCCGGCGAGCATTTCTCTCGGCTACTGGCCTCCACGGGCCTCTCGATAAGAATGCGCGGGGGAATGCCGCCGGCTTTAGCGAAACTGCGACACTGAAATTCGCGTCTCGCGAATTATCGAAAATGTGAGACAGGAAAACAAGGAGAGAGACAGAGGGATTATCGAGGAATTACTCGTCCTTCGAGTTGCCTCTTTCCTTTGCGGGAGCGACTCGCCTTTCGGCAATCTCGATCCGTCAGCGAGAGAGAGAGAGAGAGAGAGAGAGAGAGAGAGAGAGAGAGAGAGAGAGAGAGAGAGAGAGAGAGAGAGAGAGAGAGAGAGCCGAGTTCGTTTACGTGAACGTTCATTTATTCGTCGAGCTGTTTTAATCAAAGACAACATCGCGAGCACGCGATATCGCAACGGCGATATCACGCGATTCCCTTCTGCATCTCATTTCGCGCGAGCCTGCGATGAACAACTCGCGGCGAGGAATCGCAAGAATTCGCGCACTCCGAGTATTCCGCTCGATCCTCGGTATCCGGCACGCGGTCGAGGATTCCCTCTTAAAAGTATACGCGTCCTTTATTTTGCAGCGCCTGCCAAGTCTCCGCCGGCGTAAGGAGTCCCGCGGGAGTAAGGAGACGCGAAAACGGAGCGGCAATTACCGGGACGATCCTTCACGTCGCCCGGAAAGTAGAGCCCGGGGATAAGGATCGACGAATGGGAATTTATTTAAGTGAGTAAACAGTGAGCGGAATATCGCGGAGCGGATAACACGAGTGTCGCGTGTCTCGAATAACGATCGCGCGGCTCGCGCACGCTGCCTCGTCATTATCGTTATCGTTGTTGTTATTCGCGTTGTAAGACGCGCCGCGCTTCAAGTTCCGGCCGCGTCGCGTCGATTCATTCGGATAGCGCGCCGCGCTTCTTCATCGCCGACGAACGGACACGGATTTTTCCGCTCGGCGAGACGCCGGTTTTACGACACTACTACCCCCCCTCCTCCCTCCYCCCYCCYCCCYCCYCCCYCCYCCCYCCTCCCTCCCTCTCCCTTTCTCTGTCCCTCTCGCGCGCGCGCGCACGCACGCGGAGGTTGCCGCAATTGCGCTTGTCTCGCCGAGAGCCAATGACCTTGTTACCGATTGAATGCGATCGGGAACAGCCGCGCGCGGCGCATGATTTGCACTTTGCGCAACCGTTTAACACACTTTCGTGCCCCGGCTCCATTGATAATCCTCTTGATCGCGCGCCCGCGGATTATTCGCGCTCGGCGTTTTCGCGCCGCTCGCCCAACGATCGGGACACGAACGTTCGCCGGAACGTTCGCAGGAACGAGCCGCCGTGAGCGAGCCGGCCGACCTTCCATCGCGCGCGCGGTCGGCGGCGAGCGATGACGCGAAATGGAAACGAACGCGAAGCTCGAGGCGGCGCGGGGAATCCCGATGCGTCGATTCGCAAGGTTTTCCCGTTGCGCATTTGCGCGCTCGGAAAAGCGGAGCGTTAATTCGCGCGCCGTCGACGGGCGCGCTTTCTTTCGCACGGTCGCAGCCGATTAATGCTGATTAGCGGCGCCGGTTATTAACATCGCGTAATTCCGTTTGTCGTTGCCGCCGTTGCGCGGCGCGTTGCTGCTGCTGCTGCTGCTGCTGCTGCTGCTGCTGCTGCTGCTGCTGCTGCTATTATTATAATTATTATTATTATTGCGCATAATCGGCGTCCGCGTCCGCGCGCGCTGATTAATCGCGCGAGACGACTGCCAGCCCGATGCTAATGATGACGACCGCGTCGCCGACCCCGTCGACCCCGCTGACCCCGCTGATCGGAATTAAGCGGCGACCATTAGAACCGCCGCGTTTTACGTTTCGCGTGCGCGAATTTACGAGGCCGTGACGGCGAGGCGCGCGATCGATAATCGTCCAGTGAATTCCAGATGGACTGTGGTGGTGGGTGAGCGAGAGGGGCGAGGGGGAAAGAGAGGCGGCGGGATTGGAATAAATAAATAACAGACAGATCCATATATCAGTTACGGGGGAGAATCGTGCATCCGCAACGGAGAGTCGCCGGAGGAGCGGCGGTCGGCGGGGAGGCTAAGGGAGGGCGCGATTTGTGCGAGCGCATTGAATTTAAATTATCCCGCGCACGGCCACGGGCATTAAAAGCGACGGTGCTTTATGCGTGGACTGCGCACTGCGCGGACACGTCTCGGCCTTAATCTTGCCCGAGCGCGTTTTATCATTATCGTGGTTATTTCGCGTGGTTTGCGCGTGCGCGCTGGTTCTGTTTCGTTTGCAAAAGATAAAAGCCGTCCGAGACGGCGATAGCCGTCACAAAGGCTCGGGCGCGAAAGCGAGAAGGAGGGGGGAGGAAGGATAAAAGTTGGCGCGAGGAATTCGGCGCGTAACGGCGCCTTATTGCTACTTCCGAATCCATTTATGGATTCTGTCGGGGGTGCCACGCTCTCGAGTTCCGTTTCACGAAAGCTGACGCTAAAACTGCTCGATCGACATCGTCCAATTGTTGCTCGCGACAACAACAACCGATCACCGATCGATGAGTGCTGAGGCGCGCGGGCGCGTTTTGAGGTTAGCCCGCTCGCTGGGATTCGAGGTCCGCCGATGCGGAGGATCCTCGAGAAACGGCAGGAATTCACAACAAGCGACTCGGGGAATTCTCGTTTGCCCGCGCGTCCGTGAGTAGTGGCCCTTGGACTGTTTACGGGCCATTCAGACCGGACCCGCGGCCGTTTTCGTGGCGGCGAGGTCCGCCAGTCCTTTCAACAAAAGTCCCGAACAAAAAAGCGCCGCGCCGCGCCGCGCCGCGACCGAGCTCGCTCGTCCCGGCGCGCAACACCTGTTGAATCATTAGTCCGTCTGCGAGCTTAACGAGGACGCAGGTAAGTCGCTGAATGACACGGCCGCGCATTTAAAAGCCGCTTAATTGGCACAGGCGCATTCGCCGATTCCGGGAACGCCGCGGCTCTCGTCGTCGTCGTCATCGTCATCATCGTCGTTACTCTCGTTATCTACGACGAGCGATCGTCCGCGCTGATAACACGAAAACAGGCCGGTTAGCGTTGTCTGCTTTCTGTCGCGACATGAGATAACGGCCTTGCCCGCGGCGAAAGTCGTCGAGATGACGGCGCGAGAGACATCGCGCAAGGGGAAAGCTAAAGCGTTGCAAAGTTGCGAAGCGTTGTGACTCGGAGAGACTCGTTAATAACGTAAATTCCATTCGATTCGATTCGATTGTTAAATTCGAAAACTCCGCGATCGCACGGACGAGTCAAAGTTCGCCCTGTCGGTCAATCGCGGTCAATTCCCGTGATTCCCGAAAAGCTTCTTCGGGGAGGACATGCCTGCAAAGTGCCCCTTGCCCCGCGGCTGACAACGCTCGCTCTCGTGCACCCTTGCTCGAGGGGGGCTCGCGAGGGGGCTGAGAAATTGATCGTCGAGAGATCGATACGTTCGACTGCGCGGGACCGCTAATTTCGTGCGTCGTCGCCGGGAAATGCGGTCACCCCTGCCTGACGCTCTCTTTCTCACCCTCTTCCTGGCAGGCGACGCTCCAGCCGGAAACTCGGTCGCGCTCGATCCTCCCCGACACACACACACACACACACATCCCCCGTCCTCCCTTTTCCCCGCCGTTCCTCCGGGTTACTCCGCTGGTGGCGAAGTTTCGGCAAACGCCACGATCAAACGGATGGCGAATAAACTGTTGATTCGCGTACGAGCGGCACGGGGTTGAATCAACTACCAGTATATCCGCCCGTGTCGCTTCGTTTGTCTTATTCGTTGTCCTTTGCTCCGTTCTTCCGCTCTACCTGCTGCGAGCTTTCCTTCTGCCTGAACGATGAACGATGAGAGCTCGCTGCGTTCGCCGTTCTCCCGACGTTCCTCGGTGCTGATGGTCGACTTGGATGATTGCCTCCGATTGTGACAACCGCTTGGCGATATCGCGAGACGCAGGGAGTCATCTCTGCGGACGCTGCCGCAACGTGGCTCTTTTTACTCGCCCGACCGTTTTTCCCGACGAGCGCGTTAGGGCTCGCAACGAGGCGAATCGTGCCCGCGATTAATATGTTGGCCCGATAAAGCGGCCGGGTAACAAGAAAAGGGAACGCGCGAGGGCGGCTCCCGCGACAGATCGCAGCGCGCTCTCGACCTTCTCCCTCTCACTCGCTCCTTCGCAATTCTGCCCTCTTACGTTTGCCTTTCCAGCTCGATGATTCCAGCGCGCGGTGGTGGTGAACTCTGGCGCGCGTTACGTTTGATAGCAATTGCCGCGCTTTGCAAAGCACCGAGCAGCCTCTTCTCCGTCTCTCTCTTCGCTTTTTACGCGGTCCGCTCGCTCGAGGGCGAGCGAGCGAGCGAGTGAGCGAGCGAGCAGCTAGGGGCGAGAAAGGGATTTGCCGCTCATTATACGATACGAGGGTGTCCGCCGTGCATTCTCGTTTCTTCCCCCGCGCATGTACAATGCGCCGCAATAACGCCGCTACGTCCGAGAATCGTCGTCGTCGTCGTCGTCGTCGTCGTCGTCGTCGGTTCTCCGCGGGAATAGAAGGAATTCGCCGCCCTCCCTCGGTCATCAAGTCTTTCGGGCTTAAACGAAAACGTGACGCGGCCCTGCTCCTCCGTCCCCCTCCCACTCTCCCTCTTATCCGCGTGGCGTGTCGCGCCGCGTTATCGCGGGCAGAGTTGTGTCGTGCGCGCGCGAGGCGCGCGAGGGTACGTCTCGATTACTCGAGGGCCCAATCGCCGATATCTCACCGGGCGACCACCGTGTCGCCTTATCTCCCCTCTCCCCGCCCCTCCCCCCTACTCGTCGGTCGAGAGACGCGGTGCGAGAAGGAGGGGGGGGGGCGGGAGGGTCGCCGGCGCTCGCGTGCGAACTCTCGGCAAGCTCTTTTCCAGCTCGGCACTCTCGCGCGCGCAGGGGCGAGCGGCGGGCGTGACGGGGTTGGACGAGAGAAGGAGAGAGAGAGGGAGAGAGAGAGACGTGTGTGCGTGCGCGGTGGCTCATTCCGGTCGAAACGCACGGAAGAAGATGCACGCGCGCGCGGGGTGAACGCACTCGCGCGCAGGGAGAGGGAGGGGGAGAGCACGGCGAGACGGACGGGCGAAGCCAGAGAGACGAAGAGAGAGAGAGAGAGAGAGAGAGATGTAACAAACAGAGACAGAGGAGGCAAGCGGGAAGGGAGGCTCTCTCGCTGATTGTAAAAGAGAGACGGGCGACCATCGATCCGCGCCGCCACCCTCCCCGCCCGCCAAAACGGAGAGGCCGCTAAACCTTGCTCGAAAGTGGCTTCATCCGAGCTCATCTCGCGTTTCGACATTGGCGTTTTCGTACCCCGCGAGTGATAGCTCGATCGATGCTTGGATCGATCGATCGATCGATATGCCGTGTAGCTGTCAAGAATCAACGAAAGTATCCGACTCGACAGCGCTCTCGGCTCGCCGAGGATTCAATAGAACGGAGCGGAATAAGGATAAACGGAGCGGGCGGCGTTCACCGCTGGTTATTAATATTTATCAGGCAAACTTTTACTTTTTTCCAACTCGCCGGCCGGTTGCGAAAACGAAAAGCGTCGCGCGGCACCGTTACCGCGCGCGCTCTGTCTCTCTCTCTCTCTCTCTCTCTCTCTCTCTCTCTCTCTCTCTCTCTCGCGAGTATTCCGAGCGTCGCGGCACAATGGGATAAAGCGCGAACGATTCGACGGTGCACACGGTGCAATGATTAACGATAACAGCTGCATTTACGGTCGGCGGATGCGCGTTGCGCGCGCGCAAGCCGCTTCATTTATTTCGCGAGATACGCGCCGCCTGATACGGGCCTCTCCTCTCCTCTCCCCTCCCCCCCCCATCCTCGGCGCTCGCAAGTTTGTCCGCTAAGCTCGTTCGAATCGAATTGAAAAAGTTCCGATATGTATCCCCGCCCCCGCCCCCGTCCCCGTCCCCGCTCCCCCCTCTCCTCCTCCTCCCGCTCGCTCGCCGCTCGAAGGAGAGAAATATCGGCGATACAGCATGCGGCACATACGGAATGCGAATCCCGGATGGCGTCACCGCGCGGCGCGGGATAAATAAATCGCCGCGATTCAGCGCGCAGGCGCGAGACTCGTGCCGCGGGCTAATTCGCGGCATGATTCAGCGCTGATGGAGGAAGGTCGTCGTCGTCGTCGTCGTCGTCGTCATCGTCGTCGTCGAAACAGGCTCCTCTTCGGCATGCGAGAGCATGTTAGGAATAACAACGTGCGCGATCCATATGTTTGCGTCCCGATATTTTCGATACGAAAGCGACTTCGGGGCTTGCGCAGAGATCGATCTCGATGTCGATTATTCGTCCCTAGACAATTCCCTAGACGAGTCTTTGGACTCGTCGTCCGGGTTCTGGTGATTAAATCTCACGCCCGGTCCGAGCTCGCTCAAAGATCAGCGAGCTTTCGGTTGATTCGAGTCCGCCAACTGTCGAACGCGAACCAATTACCGTAGCTAATTAGCCATTCGGGCTGGAGACCTTGCCGAGTATTCGCAAGCGGCGATGGAAACGCGCGAGCAAGAGAGAGAGAGAGAGAGAGAGAGAGAGAGAGAGAGAGAGAGAGAGAGATCGGCGTATTAGATGTAAACTCGAGGCCCTCGCGAGGAGTGAGGGGCTTTCCCTCTCTCGACCCGCGCTTTGCCGTCAAGATCGTAAATTACTCGTACGTAAACGGTCCGCGTCATTTCCGCGTTTACACGCGGGGAAAGGACAAAGGAAGAACTCGCGTTAAATGCGAGCTCGTGGGCAGCGGGGGRGGGGGGGGGGGCGGGCTGGGCTTTTCTTGCGGCTCAATCTGTTGTTGCGCCAAGGCCTTAAATTACACTCGCGATAAGCGCTAACGATCTCCCCTCTCTCTCTTTCTCGTCCGCGCTATTTCGGTGTTCGTAAATGTGTACACACATGCATGCGCACGCACACGCACACGTACCCATGTAGGTGGGTACACGCCGCTTTTGCAGCGGGCTATTTTGTAATCCCTCCGTGCTCGTTACCGCGTCTTGACGAGGATCGAGGTGTTTTTGCTGCGTCGCGGCGCGCCGCACCACGCGCCGGTGGGATCGCGAGGCTAATTAATATTCGCGGGAGACTACGCGGAGCCGTGCATCGCCGGGGATGCATCGTGGGGGATCAAACGGGAGCGTGCGTCGCTGTCGACTTGACGCCGCGAGAGCGGGCGCTTTGATCGATGATCGCCGCGCGCTCTCACGGCGACTCGAGTCTCTCGCTGGAGATTCGCCGCGAATCTCGTATCGATTCGACTGTCTCGCTTTCAACTGCCTCGCGCCTCAGGAGTCTTGTTCTCATGCGGCGGCACTTTGCGAGATTTATCGTAGCGCTGATTGTGCAGCGTTCGGAGCGCGGCAACAGCTCGGCTCCGTTCCGTTTAATTAAGAATAGCCGAAGCTTGACGCAAACGACGCTGCATATTTGCGAGGGCGAGTGCGCCCGAGGCAAACGCCGAGTGTCTCTGATCGATTCACCAATCGATTTGCGGTCAGCGCCAACGCGTCCGGCGCGGCATCTGCGGACTGGATCCCACCGGGGTGCGATCTGCGCGATGCAATGCAAGAGAGAGAGAGAGAGAGAGAGAGGACGACAAGCGAGCTTGATACAACGAACCCTGTGCCGTTCGCCGATGCGTAAACATGGCGCGGACTGCCTCGGCGATTCGCGGACAGAAGCGACTCTCGGACCGCCGGCCGTGTCGATCGGCGTCTCTGACGGCGATTAAGCGTGAAACGCGATACCGCTCGCGGACGGAATCAAGCTGGCGGGAAAATGGTGACGTAACGAAAGTCCATTATGCAGCTGCTGGGCGATCGGTTCGACGAGGCGTTTCTTCCGGAAACGTCTCGCAGCCGGAGGGAAAATCAGCCGAGCGGCGAATCAGGATCGGCGACTGTCGGCGACAAATATCCGATTTTGATGAGCGCGATTATCGCGCCCGCCGAACGATGCCTTTAACGACGACGGAAAGGGATCCGCCGTCGCGTCTGCGGGGGCCGTAAACGAGGAACACGCTCCATTGTGCCGTAACCGCCTCCCGCCCGCCCGCCCGCCCGCCCGCCCGCCCGGATAATTTTTAACGGCGATGCAGCCTGCAGCGTGATTTACGCGACACGTGTCTGGATATCGGTGAAAGCGATTGACGTTAATGGAGAAGCTGCGAGCCACTCGCGGCAGTGTGGTAGTCACACGAGAAGGGGGAAGGGAGAAGCGGGCGGAGCGGGTGCAGCGAATCTATCAATCGCGTCCGGCTGTCTCGGACGATCTCTCGTCCACGCTCGTGGGAGAGTTTACGAACCATCGTCGATACCTCGATCGATCGCGCGCTCGATCCGAGTCTGTCGATCCATCGTTTGTTCGCGCGATCGTTTCCTCGCGGCCGGAACTTTTCCGTTAACGACGAGTAGCGAGAGATCTGCGGGAGATCGACGGTGACTGCGCTGGATCGCTCGGATGAAAGCGGGGATTCCTAATGCTGTTTTATGCCGCTCGGATCAATCCCGACTAAATGATGCCCGCCGGCGACACTATTATCGTCGATTCGACGCGCGGCTTTCCCGCCGCCGCGCCTTTTATCAACGGCACGCGCGGAGCGATTTATCGGCGAGAACGCGCGAACAGCCGCGAACGCGCGGGCCGAGATTTACGCCGTATTTATGCATTGCGAAATAACTCTTCCGCGTTTACGGACTGACGCTGAAATAACGCTCCGGCACGGCGGTTGGAGACGGGACGCGCCGGGAAGACCGGCGAGGCGGGATAACGTCTACAAATAGCACGTTGCGGCGGATAATCGACCGGCGAATCGATGCGAATCGCGAGCGAGAAGACCGGCTTGCGGTGGAGGAGCAACGGGGGGGGAGGAGGAGGAGGAGGAGGAGGGGGGGCAGGGGAATAAATGAAGGCGGCGGCCGGAAAACGAGTAGCCGGCAAAAGGACTGCACGTACGGCGAATTAATAATTCGCCGATATCGGTAAATCGTCGCGCGTAGTTTGTCCCTCGCGCACGCGCGAGTGTGTATGTGTGCGCCGCGCGTTCAGCGTGGAACAACGTGGAGCGTGGAACTCACGAGCGAGAGTTCCATATTTTCCGCGCGGCGCGACGCCGGCCGGCGCGCCGGCGAATTATTAACGGCCTATCGGGGACTCTGGCTACGTAAATTCCCCCGCGCCCCCCACACGCACGCACGCACGCACGCACGCGCGCACTCACACGCAGGCACGTACGCCCGAAAGCGATTTAAATAGACCGCGAGCGTGCCGCTACAACGGAGTCGCGCGCGCGCCGGGGACCGCGCTGGCCGGAAAACGCGCCCCGGCGAGCGAGCGACGCCGAGACGGTGGATTCCGCCGATGATGGTAATCGGCCGTCCCGCGTTCGATCGCCTGCTCGTCAAGCGACGAAAGCGGAAGAGCGCGCGCTGTTGAATCCACCATCCGGATGTTTGCTAATTCATCGCGAGTATTTAACGCGCGATAGCTCGGTTCTGCGTATCGCCAAACGGTGGAGTCTGAATTTTGCATTCCGCCTCGGATATCGTCGCGATTTCGCGTTGAAACGACGACGAGACGGGGGAGAGTAGAATCCACATCCGACGAGATTTGATCTCGAGGACTGATCCGAGGAGAAGATCCGGGGATCTAGGTCGATCTCGATCTCGATGTCACTCGAGCGCCCTCTTGCGCGTGACCCCTTTGTGCGCCGCCGAGCAGCCTCTAATGAGCCGGCGAGCGGTTCCTAAATAACGATGCGACGGGCTTTTATTACCTATTTGCGAGTTGGTAAATAGTTGCTGCAACGCGAACGGCCTTGCTTCGAGAAGGCGCGTGCGAGCGGAGCGGTATTACGTCATCGCGCTTTGCGCCGGTGCTTCGCCCAGGCGCGCGATGCAACCCGCCGTGCGTCTAGCGGCCGATGAACAAGGACGCGTAACGGGCGATCCGTCGCGATTCCCAGCAAAGTGCGATCATCGTTGGCTTTTTATCCCTCCCTCGCTCCTTGTCAAAACGATCGTAGCCTCGCGGGAAACTGCGAAACGCCGGCGCTCCCGATCCCTCGTCTTTGAGGTTAGGTGAGCTTAGGCGGACGAACTCGATGGCCACGCGAAGCGACGATTACGCAACGTAGGCACGCATACGCGCGTGATGCGTGTACGAACAAGCCTCGATGGCCGTTTCAATGTCGCGACGGCGTGCCGCAGCGGCGTTTCAGACGCGCCGAGGATCAACCGCGGCGTGCATCTTCGGTGCTCTCAATGCCGATCGAGTGCGGGATCGCGGCCGCACTCAGCGATCGCGTGAATGGAGGGGCGCCGCTATCGACCTCGAGCAGCAGCAGCAACAGCGGCAGCGCTGTACCGAGGAAAGCCGAGAAAGAAGAACCTCTTCCGCCGCTGCATAAAGGAGAGGCCTGGAAAGAGAAAGGGCGGGGGATGAGGGCGGGAAATTGCGATGCCGTAGCGATAAACCGTGCCAGGACGCTCTCGCCGGCGTTCTCTATCTTGCAAACACCCCGGCCATCCCCCGACTAGAGCCTCTACGACCTCCCGGTCGCGATAATTCGCGCGCGCTTCTTTCGCAAGGTCTGATCGAGTTTTAGGAATAATCGCACTCTGGAAAACGCGGACGTGAATTCGTCGATCCAATCGCGTCGGCCGGATCGATCAGTCCATGGGAAATTCTCTCGCTTACGCGTCCAGTAATCGCGTCATCGATGGCGCAACGAGAGACGGGAATCGGATGCACGCCCGAGAAGCACGATCTTCGTGGCCATCTTCGATTCGAGTTCTCGATCGACGCAAACAGTGACTCGACTTTGCGCTGTCGGAGAGAAGAGAGAGAGAGAGAGAGAGAGAGAGAGAGAGAGAGAGAGAGAGAGAGAGAGAGAGAGAGAGAGGGAGAGGACGAGAGAGCGCGCGTGTTGAGAAGAAAGTAAATTGTTTCCGGCGCGCCGATAAATTTATCGTTCGACATGTGGCAGAAGTTTATCGGCGAGCCAGGTGCAAAGCGATTTCGCGGGTGGTTTTGCTCGCCTTGTTGAGAACGGGCGGACGTAGCGCGCGTACGTAACACGCTATTATCGCGAGCCGGTCGCTAGATCGATAACGACGACGAGAACTCGAGACCGCATGCACGCCTCTTCTCGTAACCGGCGCCCATGAATTGTTTATCGTCCTTCGTGTCCGGCCTGGTCGCCGTTCGCGATCCGAGCCGATCGGCGGCATTGCGAGATGCATCTTCTTCTAGCACGAAATCGATCGTTCCGCTCGACGCCACGTGACCCGATCCTCGGCGCGCGGAGCGGAGCCGATGAGGAAGAAACGAGCGAGCGAGCGAGAGAAAGAGAGAGAGAGAGAGAGAGAGAGAGAGAGAGAGAGAGAGGCAGAGAAGGAGCGCGATGCGACTGGCCAAGGTCATCTCGCGGATAAAAGCCGGCGCGATTTTATTTATAGCCGTCCTCGCGATAGGAATAACCGCGCGGCGTTTACAATAACGCGCTCGCGCGATAACGCGCACGAATTTTTTCGCCGCGCACGCGCCCGCGCCCCTCCCCCATCCCACCACCCCCGGGATTAATACCCTTTCCCCCCCTCTCTCTCTCTCTCTCTCTCACTCTCTACGCGCGAGAATCGCGCAGTTCCCGATTCGCGATCGCGATTCGAATTCGATCGTCAGTCGAGCGATATTTTTCCTGATCGATAAATGATTTACCGATGCATTCCTCTTGCGCAAGGCGATTTCGTAGCCGTATATCAGCCGCGCCGGCCCCAGCTGGCAATCAACTCGCGTCAATTAGCGTTATTTTTTGCGATTGCGCCGGCCGGTATTGACGAGAGGCATGATAAATCGTTGCACTTCCGACTTGTCACGGCCGAGCGGCGGTATCTTACTAGGAAGGTGGTGGGGGAGGAGGAGGAGGACGACAGGATGGCGGGCAATCGAGACCGCTAATGGGAAGATTAATTCGATTTTCCTCCTCCGCTTTGCGCCGTCTCCTACTCTTTTCTCCCCCGCTTCCCTTGGTTTTCTCTGGAATCCTATGGTCGTCTTTCTTTTCGCCGTCCTTCTCTTCCGCGGACGCGGATATCGTTCGGACGGGAACGCAGCGTGGAAATCTCAACCGGATCGACCCGATGCGGAGGTCACGACGATCCGGAAAGCGTCACGGTTTTCCGTCGCACTCGCGGCGGAAAGCCCCCTCCCCCCCCTCTCTCTCTCTCTCTCGCTCTCTTTCTTTCTCTCTCTTTTTCTTTCGATGTGCGGCTCGATTCTGTCTTAATAAAGCCGGCCGGGCGATTCAATTACCGTTCTCCGTACCTTTCCGTACCTTCAATTATCTCTTCCGTTTCAACGGTGTCAAATTGGATCGAAAACACGCCGCCGCCTTGGCCGTTCCTCCGCGCTTCTCCGCTTCCTCGCTGCGCCAAGTTAACGCAATAATAATCAACGGTATGTTATAGCGGCCGCGCATGCAAAGTGACAATTAATTACATCACGTTAGCGTTAGCGGCGCTCGCTGTAAATAGCGCCGATGCGGACAATCGCCAAGCGCTGATTGCCGACAACGGCTTGCCGAACTTGTTGCCGTTATGCTCTCGTCGTTATTAAACTCCCTCCTCCCCCTTTGTGATCGCGTCGCGCGTTTCTGTCAAATTGGACGGGAGCTCGATGTATCGATATTTCGCATCGCCGATGACCGACCTCGCGAGATGCGATCGCGGAGCGGATCGGATTTGGACCGAGGGACTCGGCTCGCGCATTATTTTAACCTTACTCCGTTCGAGTTTAATCGACTGAACCGGCCGGCCGGGAGCTTGTTCTCTCTTTTTTTCCCCTCTCTTGCCGCTCTCGTCGGCGTGCCTCCTCTTTCCGACTTCTCGGCTCCTGCTCGCCCGACCGCTCGCTTAATCCAGGATTTCCGCGAGGCGGCGCGTTCCGGCGTAAACCGGAATGGCCGCGTTTAACGCTGCGTCGTGACGCCGTCAGCAGAGGCAGCCGGAAACGCGCGTATCCCGGGCCTTATCGCATCCAAGTATCCAAGATCCGTTCCGTTCGCGCGATATTCATCGTCCTTCTGCCATCGTCCGCTGCCGCTGCTGCCAGCTTTGCGGCTCCTCCAATTTGTGCCGCGGGCGAGGGATACGTGGGACGCCGGTCTCTCTTTTATTGGCCCGACCGCCTCCGAAAGAGCGCGGCTTCTTTTATTAGTTTGACGTAAAGCACGTCGTTGTGCCGGCCGATCTCGCCCGCCGGCTTTCCACCGACGCCCGATCGTCGGAATCGGGACGGAGTCTGTGTGTCCCTCCCCCGCTCCCCTCCCTCCTTATCGGCGGGCATAAACGAGCCGTGTAACGGCGCTCGGCTCTCCTCGTAGATACGGACGAAAGGCCGCTTCGATTTTACGTGGCGGGGGGRGGGGRGGGGRGGGGAGGGACGGGACGGGACGGGACGGGACGGGACGCCACGGTTTCCCGTGGCCCTTTCGCGGATGAATTCCCGATCGTTTCTTCGGGAGCGGTCTCATCCCTCGATGGATTCGAGTCTGCGACCCCGTGCAAGCCACTGCAAATGCTTGCAGGTGTTACAAGTTAATTTCTTGCTGTCCTCCTTTCTCGAAGGAGCGTTTCTGGAATTGGAGCGTCTGCTGATCTCTTCTAATGATTTTTCAAGCGCTGACATCTGCGCTTCCGAAAACGCGCTGTACGAGCTAGCTAGGGTAACCTAACCTCCAAGAGCGAATGATGCATATACACGGTGGCCTCTGATAAGGGGCACGTTCGGTGCCGCGTTCTCTTGGCGTTCCTGAAAAAGGATTCGACTCGAAATGATTTGTCGTGCTCTCGGCAAAGGTGCGGCGACTCGTGCGACTTGCAGGAATTACAAGATGTTAGGATTTTCTATGAGTCGTCTTTGGTTTTTAGAAAGTTTTCTACGTAAATAACTTATATCGAGGCTTATCTCGAACATGAGTCACAAAGTGAAGGGACAAAGCTGTCACTGTTGCCAAAACAAAAAAAAGATCATTATCGTTCGCTTGCAACGAACGACCGAAGGATCAGTATCTTCAGTGTCTTGCAAGAAGCCAGAGGCAACGGTCGTACGTTTGTTATTTAGTTGGAGCAAGTATCCAAATATTGTAGCTGTTAGTTTGTTTGACGATTAAAGAAGATTGTTGTGTTTTTCTACGAGCCTCATCTTTACTGAACATAGTCCCTCCAACCAGCAATAAATAAATATACGGTAAATAACAAACGGTAAATTATCGAAGGTGCGTTACCACAAGATTTCACGAAGGTGATCCTAACCTTCTCCTAAAGGGAATACCCGAAAATTCGGAGACGAGCGTCCACCGGATCAAACGGAAGAGCAACTTGCCGCACAACTCGCTGCACGACTCTTGCGCTTTTATAAATGGATCTTGAATTTCGCGAGGAAAGCAAGAGATTAGTTTGTACTTACTTTAACGATCGAGCGATTAGAGAGATATTGAGTGAGCCCGACAATCGAATCCCACATGTGAAAATGTCGTTTCCGTCGTGTCTAGTCGCCTTTCACGCGCCAAGTAAGCCGGAAATTTTTCGAGTGTGTTCAGGCGAGGGGTTCGTTTCGGCGGCGAGGAGAGAATCGCCAACGATGCGAATTGCCCGGGACGAATCGCGAGGTTAATAATTCAAGAGCGATAGCGTTATATCGCTTTTTAAGGAAGCAATTGTCGCAAGGCGGCTTGGTTTCGTCATGTATCGCATTATCGCGGTATCGATAGTCGTGTCTAGAGCAAAGTTCATCCCCCCGTTTTATCGGCGAGGAAGGAGCGTCGCCAAACAAATATGACGACTCTCGCTCGGAGCGAGTTATCGACGGAACAAACAAACTGCCGACTACTTGATAGCCGGTGCAGTATCGACTTTGAGATTCGATGAATCGAGCGGCGCCGCGCTGTACGTGGCTCCGCGTCCGCGTTGGGCATTTTATTTCCGCGAGCGCGAATGCGTTTATCTATTACGTAATCGACGAAAGCGGGGGGGGGGKGGGGGGGCAGGACGAGGGGAGCGGAGGGGAGGGGATCGAAATGCCTTCCACGAAGGCGAACTCGCCCGTTCGTGATTGCCGGCGAGCGAGCGAGTGCGAGCGAGCGCCGTGGATCGTCGACATTATCGTCGTATAGCGGCGCCCTCGGACGTTTTACGGTAACGAGCGGCTCGCGTACGAAAGCTCTAATTAGCGTTCCCGGCAGGCAGGCAGGCAGGCAGGCAGGCAGGCAGGCAGGCAGGCAGGTACCTAACTGTAGATTTAAAGGCGTGTATCCGCGTTGATGCCGCCCGTAGGTAATGAACCCCGTCGCCGCCAGGAGAAGAATGCCTGCTAAGAGGAGGACGCCGAGGAGGAGGAGGAGGGGGCGGGGGCGGACGGGAGGGGGCGAGGAGGGACCCAGACCGCGGGAGAAAGCGGGAGGTCGCGGCGAAGGTGCTGGTTGCGAGCAGCGTACGTCGCCGGAAGCGGATCTCGCGATACGCAGCTAACGGTAACCCGCAAGAAGACGTTGCGCCGGCCGTCGTCGCGTGACCAGTTTAATCGGCGAGCCGCGCGCCCCCCTGCGCCTTCCCGTTCCGCGATGGCCCTTTCGATGCCCTTGTTCCGAGACGAGTTCGAGCGGATCCGGATTTAGATCCGCGCTCGCGCCCTCCCACTCCCGCCACGCGCCGCTCGGATGACGCGTCTATAATTAACGCCGCTCAACACCGGCGTCACCGGCTTCGAATCTCCCTCAGAGCTGGAGGCTCGCGCGTGCGCGCGCGCGCGCGCGCGCATAATTGCCGCCCGTCTTTGATTTCGGCGGATCGCCCGGCAGCTATTCCGCAACTCCCGCAACCGGAACTTGCCGGCAAAGTTCCGGCCGCGTCAAGTTGCCGGCGCAACGCCGGGATGGAGATACGCGCCGCGCATGTACAGATGCCGAAAGTGCCGGCAGTGAGACACGGCGCATAGGCAAACATTTGCTCTTCCCGCGAGCCAACCCGTACCCAGACTTGCCGCCATTAATGTAGTTCTCGCCGCGCGAAGCGAGACGATCCGCTGCTGCTTCGTCAGCAGCTCTCTCGCCCTTCTCGCGCAATGCCGTTATATTAATATTCCGTCGAGGCGTTTGCCGATCGATCAGCGTATTTCTTATCGCGTGAGTCGACGACCCACGCCAGGTGGTCCGAACTCGTTGACTTTCTGAATTAAATGAGGCGATTTCGTGAAATCGGAGATATTCAATGTCGCGCGCGTGATCCGTAATCTCCGCAAATTGAAATTGCAGATTGCATTATCAATCGCAGGACGACAAAGATTACGCGTGACTCGGCAGAAATTCTCGGCTCTCGATCGGATGGATCGCGATCTCGCGAATTCCTCGCGGTGCCCGCGCGCGCACTCGGAAGAGGTCCGCGTTAGATTCAAGTTAGAGAGGACAGAGTGTGCCGATCGTGTGCGAAAAACCTGTCGCACTTGCCGTCGAGGTCAGGGTCGATCTTCGGTGAAGATAAAGTCGCGAGGAGGCAAGCGGGTAAGCAGGCGGCAAACTGGTTGGCTGCAATTCCCAGCGCGAGTTGACGAGAAGGTCGGCGAAACGCAGAGCGATCTTGGAAAGAAACTCTTGGGCTTTTCCAGCACTCGAGCTTCCCCGCGTGCGGACTATCGCGGCTGATCAGCGGCGGGACTTGAAGGAAGCCGTCCGCCGTGAAGTTCGCCGCGAGCCGCGCGGTCGCTTCGACTCGATCTCGAACTCGCTGAAGGCGCGCGGGATTTGATCGTTGTCTGCCGCAAGGTGGAAGAGCGAATGACCGTGTCGCGTCCGCGTAACGTCCGCGCGCCGTTATCAGCGCCGTTATCAGCGCGTTATCACACGCCGATTGCGATAAGCGGCTGTAATCGCCGCTGAGGCGGGAAGAGCAGAAGAGCAGGCGAGGTCCCGGTGCGGGGGTGAAGGAAGGCGTGCCGGGCATTCTCGGTAGGAGAGAACCGGCCGAGTTATTCTCGTGGATAATAAATTATTAGCCGCGACGGCGGCCTGAATAGAATCGGCGGAGGATGACGAGCCAGCCGCGCCGAGGAGGCAGCGACGCGCTCGCTGCGGGGAAAGTAATCGGCCGATTAAGAGTAATCGCCCGCCGGCGGGATGAGGGGTCAGTTAGAAAGTTCACGCGCTTGAGCAGACCACGACGCCTGTTGTGTCCCGCGATTTATCTCGCAGTTTTTAGCGATAGCCACGCGCGACGGCGGACTCGTCGTCGCTCGGCAATGCGCTCACTCGACGTTTTCGGGCGAGACCCGTGAGACCACGTGACCGCGAGATCTCGACTTTACTCTCAGCTTTCGACTCGCGGCATCTTGTTTCTCTCTCTCTCTCTTCGAACATTCAGGCTTTTCAGCTTCCTTCTAGCGTGCTTGGAGCGGATCCAACAGCGAGCAGCGACGTGCTATCGAATAGACCGATGAATCGATAGATCGTTTCCGTAACTGCTCGACGTAATTTTCATAATCACGCGGGCTCGAAGCGCGCTCGCTCTCCGAACGCGTTACGCGTGCACGTGCGTAACGAGTGTTCGCGAGCCTCGCGAGAGATGAGCGCAAATGCGTTGCCGCCGCAAGTTACTGCCATTGCAGACCTCGTGTGCAACGGTTACCGCGCTCGCTTTCGCTTTCGCTTTCCCCTTCGCGTGCCATCTCGCAGTAACATCTCGCGGGCGACCCTTTCGCTGGCGAGAACGGAAGAGAGAGAGAGAGGGGGGGGAAAGATATAGATATACACTGTATATGTGTACACACACACACACACACACACACACACACACMSACACACACACACACACACACACACACACACACGATACGKAGAGTGAGCTGGCCGCGATTTGTAGGAAAGCACAATGCCAGCGGAGCGCCGCACCTGTGCGGCGCGTATCGATAATTTAATAATAGACCGAAACCTATTATTGCACGCCGCGCGACCATTATTAACGGCACGAGCGCGAGCGATCGGCGGATCGATTCGTGTAGTAATTCCCGTTATCGCTCGCGATACGAGCGCCGTACGAACGCCATCGCTCGCCGATGCGCTCTCGTGAAGCAACAACGATCCGCGCGACTGATTCTCCGTTCAACCGGAAAGCAAGGCGCGGTCCGCGATTCACGTAACGAGCATCGCACGGCTCTTCGATCGCATTCGCGGTCCCCCTCCCCTCCCCTCTGCCCGAGAGGAGGTCGGAATTGGCTGCGAGTAGCGTCTCGTCGCGGGATTCGCGTCAGGTAGCATCGATTCGACCCGTTTGGACGCTCCGACGGTTTAGGCGGCGAGCAGACCGCCCGAGGAGCTTATCGTGAGTCGTTGCCGAGGCTTTCTCCTCCTCTTCCTCCTCTCTTTCTCCCTCACCCTCTCTCTCTCTCCCTCTCTCTCTGTCTCTCTGTCTCTCTGGTTGCTGAGTAAAAAGCCAAAAAGGGAGAGCGGGCGAGGAGGAGGGAGACGGAGCTCGTAACAAAATTACCCGTTCTGAAACCCGGAGAAACCGGTTCCCGCGAGAGTCGACGGGAGTCCCGCCCGCCTCGCCCCGCGCGCCGCGCCGCGTGCACGCGCGGTCCCGAGCGCGTATGGGGCTCGTATGCGGCTCGCATACCGGGAATACGGGGAATCGCCGCGCCGCGTTGTTCGCGCGAGAAGCCACGATTCTTCCCCCTCCACTCCTCCCCCGCCCCCGCCCCACGGCCGCGCGGGATTCTCGCGGCGGAATCTGTCGCGGACAATGGGACGCGCGGCGCTTGAAGTCGCCAGTAAGCTTGCGCGTTTCCTCGGCGCGTTTTCTCGCTCGCGAGGTCGCTCCTCGCCGGAGGGCAAAGTTCGCGCGTCCCCCCCCCCCCCCSCCCGGCGGATCGGCCGGCGAAAATACACGGGAACACGGGCGGGAGGGAGAGAGGGAGGGAGGGRGGGGAAGGGGACAATAATCGAGATATCCTGCCCGAGATTGCCGGTCGTCAGCCGTAATAACGTTTTGTAATTGAACGCGCGGCTAATTGAGCAAATTACACCACGCGGAGCCGTACGCGACGCGTTACGTCACGCGCGCGAAGCGCGCCAGTCAGTTTCCGAGAGCGCCCGCCGGCCACTTCTGCGTCGCAGACGACGAGGATGTTATTCGTCGCGAAGAGCAGCGAGCAGCTCTCAGACCGCGACTGGGCCTTTGTTCGGCTCGCGAGGCACGCATCGCGATTCATTATAATGAAGATAGTTTGCGAGGTAGACTGCCTTGAGGATAATGAGCCGATTATATACGGGCCGTACGCGCGGCGAGACCGTCTCGATTATAATGAATTCGCCGAGAATGAGGACGGAAAACGAGCGAGCGATTCCGCTCCTTCCCGAATGCTGTCGCCGCCGCCGCCGAAGCGTAAGAGCGAGCGGAATTCGCGAGCAAGAGGAGGCGATGTCGGAGCGGGTCCCGCCGTTACGCGTTTCCGGGAAAATTACCGCCGCCCCCCCGCGCGGATAACCTCCCCCCCACCCCTCTCCGCTCTCGGCGAGGCCGAAAGAGCGGCGCGGAGATCTCTCTCTCTCTCTCTCTCTTCTGCTTGTTTTCGGAAGCATCGCGCAATTCGTGTTCGCGGAAAGCGCTCGGCAGCGCGCAACCGGGAGCGTTGGTTCGCTTTTCGTTGCGCGTTCTGCACTTTGGCGAACGTAACGGCGTAACGCGCCGTTTAAACGTCGTCCGCGACGAGCTTCTCGATATCGAGCGTCAATGGGGAAGAAACATCTCTCCCCCGCGCGAGGGAGAAATACGAGTCTCCATCGAGTCTCCCTCGGCGCTTCTTCGCAGGTTACAAAGTTCCAGCTTTCCGAGCAGCGAGAAATCGAGATCTCTAGCGAGATGGTCGCGTCTGAACGCGGGATTGTCTGCTTTCATCGCTGCGCGCAAGTCGGAAGTCGTCGGATTCGGCTCGCTAGAATCACGCGGCGATTCCTGAAGGCGAAGGGTGTGCTGACGGCGCTGTTGGCGATGATGGAGCCAGAAGCATCGCCGCCGCGGGAAGCGGCCGGCGCGATTATCAACGCGATTATCGCTACGCGCGCACGCTCGCGTGTCTTTGGACCGAGATTAACCCTTCGCGAAGTTTTGATGGATCACCTGGCGCTACAAATTGCCGCTTAATCCATCAAGCGAGCGGCGGTCGCTCCACGATCGTCTTTCGCGCAAGCGCGCGGACGAGCGAATAGCGCCGTCGTGGACGCGCGACACGCGTGCGTTAATCTTGGCGCCGCGATCGCGACGCGTTGCGAATCCGGAGCAGGTCGCGGGGGAACCGATCGAGACCGCTCGACGGGATCGTTCGTCATCCGGTTCCGTCGTTCGCCTTGGAAGGCGAAAAGAGAGACGAGAGGCGGGATGCGAGGACGCGCTCCCTCGCGGAAGCTCCCGCTGCCTCGGCACTTTAAGGAATATTCAACCCTGAACTTGTCACCTTTGCTTGCAGGTTCCTCAGACTCCAACCCTGAGCCGCGCACTCGCACGCTGTGATATTGGCAGATAACGATCGTTCGACGGATGGCACTGCGATGAGCAAGTAAGCAAGTCTACGAAGCTTCATTTTTTTCCTTTTTTCCTTTTTCTCTTCGACCTCTCCCAATCGTCTCGCAAAGGAGTGAGACGGTCGCTTCGCGGGACAGACAGCGGCTTTTCCGTACCTGCCGCCGATAACGGGCTAAAAATAGCGGCTGGCACTTATCTCAAGCGGGGTTAAAAAATCGGTCGTTGGATACGCAGCGGTAGATTAAGTACGGTTCGAGAAATCGCGGAATATCGCTCGTTCAAGGCCTCGGCGCGCGGCCTCGGCAAAGCGCGCGCAGCGGCGCAGGCCTTTGTTAACTCGAGCATTGCGTTATCGCCGCGCGATCGTCGCTGCGACGAGTTACGAGGTAACGGCGCTTTAAAGCGTCTCTCTCTTTCTCTCCCCTCCTTCCCGTCCCCCTCGGTCCCCCTCGTTCCGCTACACAGCTTTTCCTCGCTCCTCGCAGCGGCTCGTGCGTGCGAGCGCGCCCTTCGCGCCGACAAAGAAGCGACGCCGGGAGCCGCGATTCCCGCCCGCTGCTGCTCGAATCGCGGGATTTCCTCGGACCCCGCGGCCAGACCAATCCCCATCGCCGTCGATCGCGGTTGCTGACTCGCGCACAGGAATATCCCTCCGGATCGAACCCGCCGGAAGGCGAAAAGCGCGCTCTCCCATGAGTACGCATCACGAGCGATTTTGTCCGGACACCGATCTCGCGTTTTTGTCACTTCCGCAGCGGAGCGGCTCGTCCTTTCGCGCCCTTCTCCCTGAAAATAGCGCCGCCTTCCTCCGCTTCGCTTACGCAGAGAGCGCAGGGAGAAAGAAAGAGAGAGAGAGAGAGAGAGAAAGAGAGAGAGAGAGAGAGAGAGAGAGAGAGAGAGAGAGAGAGAGAGAGAGAGAGAGAGAGAGAGAGAGAAAGAGAGAGAGAGAGAGAGAGAGAGAGAGAGAGAGAGAGAGAGAGAGAGAGAGAGAGAGAGAGAGAGGAGGGGGAGATGGATTCGGAGAGACACGACACCGCTCTATAAATCACTCTTCTTCATCGCCAGCGGAAGTCTGAGCTTCCGACCGGAAACGTGCGCAACGATCGCCGAGACTGCGCGATAGTTTCGGGGCGCGGGAGGGGCTGATCCATCACGGGATCGGGAATAGGTCGGATCTGGCATCGGCGATACCTATCGCGCCGCAGCGGCGGCGGCGGCGGCGGCGGCGGCGGGGGAGGAAGAGGGAACGTGACGCCGCAGGGGAGGGCGCGCGCGATTGAATAGAGAACGATAGAGGGCGGCGGGGCGGAGGGGCGCCGCGCGGCGCAGAGATTGAAACGTCGGCCGCGGAAATTGAACGGCGGCGCGGGTCCAGTTTTTGGCGGAAATGGAAGCGTCGTTTGTTGTAAACCGAGAAAGGAGCCTGCAGATCGGATCGCGCGGCCGGAATTCCGAGAATTCCGCCCGAGCGCGCGGAATTCCGCGAGTGCCGTTTCTCCTTCTTCTCGCGGATCTCGAGCTCGTACTCGAACGATCGACGATCGGTGCTCTCTCCCCCGAGGAATAAATCCCTTCGGGCGGGGGGCGGGGGAGGGTAAAAACTTCGGGGCCGCTTTCGCGCGCGCCGTAATAAAGTCGATGAATTCCGACGGCGAGGCTGCGTTTCGCGCGTTTCGATCGGAAAATCTCGCGACTTCGTTCCCGGAATAATCCGGCGATATTATAATCGGAAATCGGCGATGATCTCGAGTTGCGATCCGACGATCTGTCGCACAGCAGATCGTACAGCAGATCGAATTCACGCGCGTGTTCACATACGCGTGTCGCCTCGCTGCTCGTCGTGCAAATTTAATCTGGCAGGGGCGGGCGGGAAAGGAGCGGAGGAAGAGTCGCCGCCTTGCGACACGTTGCGCGGAATTGTCTCCCGATGCGCGGGCGCGCGCAGCGCGTGCTACCGGAAGCGATCAGCGTAGCGTGCGATAGGTGTATTTATACGCACACTTATCGGCCCGCGAGATTACGCCGCTCTAATCTCCATCGGCTGTAACGTTGCCGCCTGCTATCGTTCCGCGTATCTTTATTGCGGATCACGTGTAAGGGGGAGCCCCGCCGCCTCGTCCCGCGCGGCTTATCAATGGATTTAACGCGTTGCTTACCGTATCGCGTGCGCTCTGATTGACTCGGTAATAAGTCAATTAAGTGATACGACGAGCGGAGCCGATTTCACCTCCAGAGACCTGCGCCCGGCGGSKGGGGGGGSGGGGGGGRGGGGGRGGGAGGGCGGCGGTAGTATCCTCGGGGCGGTGTACTACCGCTCGCGCTTCGGCCTCGAGCGGGGGACGCGTTCGTTTCCGCCTTCGAGCTTTACATTGCGGATACATTGCGCCGCGCGTCGCCAATGTCGCTCTCGTCGCGCGATCTCAATAACCTCTCGCTTCCACGTGTCTCGAGGTCAATCGATCACGCTCGCTCGATCCACGTGTCAATTAATATCGCGCCGCTCGCGCGTCGTCAAGGTCAACCGGCGCGTACGAGCGCTCCTCCGGCTCCCCGGCGCGTTTCCTCATCTTGGAAAGCTGCAATTCCGCGCAATTCCGTCGCCGCGCCGAAGCGACGGCCGTGCCGGCGCGCTTATCGCGATAAGACGGAACGCAATCGCCTCTTTTCACGTCGTTAAATGCCCGACCTCGTTGCCGTTTTGCATAACCGCGATAAAAACCAGCCCGCGGAGAAAGCCCCGGSRGGSGGSGGSGGGSGGGGGGGGGGGGGGGGGRGSGGGRGGCTTCTGCCTCTGAGAACGGCCTTGCGCCTTGCGCCTTGCGGGGATTTCGGGTTCTCCCCTCGCTACGAGATGCTCCGCGCGGTCGTGTCTCGTTATCGCGCGCGCACGCGCGCGTCGTTCCCCGCCGGTCGTTCCTCTCTTCCCCCCCCCCCCATCCCCACCTCCGCTCCGTTCCGCCCGTGACAGGTCCGCAACAGTTTGCCACTTACGGGGCGCCTTCCGCTCCCCCGGCCATAACCTCCTCTCATTAACGTCCGTTACTTCGCACTCGATTCCGCGCCAGCCCGGAACCACCAACGCCATCAGCAGCATCGCTGCTGGTTCGTCTTTCTCTCTCGTTATTTCTTTTATCGTGGAAAGACCTGGCTCCCTTCGCCGGGCGAGACGATTTACGAGTGGGGGAACCGGACGAGGCTCTTCATTTCTTTCGCTCGCGTTTTGAATTTCGCGGCGGAGAGCCGGCGACGCGATCGCGCCTGGAGGTCAGAGTTCGACGCAAGATGAGATATCGAGATAGGTTCAAACGTATCGCGCATCGATATCCCGCGCGCGCGCGCAACCTTGCTCCATAAACGCGTTCGGTAATGGTCCGGCGTGCACGTGTCTTCTTGATCGTGCGTCACCGCTCTTTCCCCGACGCGGCACGAATCACCGTCCCACTGACCTACATTGGTTCCGAGGCGCCCGTTTGCTCCGGAATCGCCACGAGATCGAGTTTGACGACGAGGTATCGATCGCGCGTGGAAATCCACGTAGCTTCGCTACGCGCGCTCGCTCGTAGAAAATCGTGGCTCCGCGTGTTTCTGCATTCGAGTTAAGATTCCGAGCCAGCATCGGCGATCATCGAGATTCCGCTCGCGCTCTGTCCGCAGCTCGCTGGATGGAAAAGGATGCGCTGCGCGTCCTCTCGTCGACCTCGAAGCTGAAGGAAACGGTGCTTGCGCTTCGCGACGCTGAGTCCTTACTGGGTCAGCCGCTCACTCGCTCGCTCGCTCGCTAGCGCGATCGATATCTTCACCTTGCGAGACGCGAGCGTGCACCGGCGATCCGACCTACTGACCCACAAGCGGGTCGCGGAACTAGGATACGCGCTCGCGCGCTCGCGATGAACCGCCGGCAGTTTGGGATTCAGAATCGAGTGCGCACTCGATAATCGTGAGTGCTGTCGTTCCGACCAGTTCGCGCTCGCTCACGCTCTTCGCGCGTGACCGACTGACCGTTGACCCTGCGGAGACGCGAGGGAGAACGCGTCTCCGTCGCGAAAAGTGTTTAATCGGGGATCATCCGGTGCAGATGTTCGCTGATGGTCGGACACCCTGCCCCGACTGTCGAGTGGACGTTCTCGCGCGACGAGAACGAGACCACTAGCGCTGCGGCCGATAAAGCGGCCGTAAATCACATCGGACAAGATCGCGGCGCGGAAGCTAATTAATCGCGGAGCGCGATGGCGCGCGCGATTATCGAGCGAGGGAATACGGCGCGCGGTTAGAGGCAAAAAGCGTCTCGCGCGTATATCATCGAAGAAAGAGAGAGAGAGCGAGCGAGCGAGCGAGAGAGAGGGGGGAGGGGGAGGGGGAGCAGGGGGATTGAGCGACCGGTTCCGGTAATACGAACATTACGCGCGGCCTGACGGACGGTTTGTCATTCGCATTGATGACCACGGCGGCGTTGGCGTACGGCTGCCGATCCTGCGGTTAAGAACGTGACGCGGCGCGAAAGAACGAGGACGAGGATGGATGGACGGACGGACGGACGGACGAAAGCGCGGGGTGGTAGCCGTGTAACGAGGTCCGAGAACAAAACGCGCTCCCGCATTGCGGAGCTTCGGCGCGGGCTGCCAACGCGAGCGCGATCACGTGCCACGTGGTGGACATTGCGTTCCCGGTGATGCGCATACACGCGCACGTTGGCAATTACGGCGCTGTGCTGTCACGCACGCACGCACGTCTGTTCATTAAGCACGCGAGAAATCTGTCCTGCTCCCCGCACGGGAGAAATTTGATACCGCCGCTAGGGGCAAAATTGATTCCCGGCGTCGCGACGGCTGACTTCTCTATCGGAGATAGCCGCTTCCCGCGCTTTATTATCACCGGCGGATCGCCGATCGATTAATCGGGAATTTGGATCGCATCGAGGCAGCCGATAAGGCGAGGACGCTCGATCCCGAAGCAGCTCCGGAGAGCTGCTGACACGGATCGCCGCGCGGCGACAGAGAAGTTTCACCGCGGCCTCGAGAAATTACGTTCCCCCTCCCCTCCCCTCCCCCCGTCACMCCACCGCCGTCGCCGCCGGTGCTGCCGCCGCGATCTTTTATTTATTACGGTAAACGGCGATGCCGTTACCGCGCGCCATCGGCGGCGCGCCGTCAGATAAAAGCGAAACAGGGTGGTGGAGGGAGCGGCGGGGAGGGGGCAGGCGGGCGCCCCGCGACCGGAGCACGTGACTCGCCAGCAATTTATCGCGACTCGGATGACTCGGGCATTTGCCTATCCGCTTTCTTTCCTTCCCCTCTTCCTCTTTTTTCTTCTCCGTATGCGTGCGCGCGCGCGCGCGCGTCCGTGCTTGCTCGTTTGTATCGTTGTATCGTTTCGACTTTTACGATCATGAAAGTCAATCTCGCTCCGCGCTTACGGCCTGTTTATGGGCGAGAACGCGTTGTAGCGCGGTCGAGGGGCGGCTAATACATGCATATGCATCGACGAGCTCGTCCCCGAGCCGGTAAGAGATACATAACGCCACTCCTCGATGAATTTAATCTCGCGGGCGAAAATAACGTTAAAACACGCGGCGGCGGGATAACGAACGGGAAAGAGAGCAAGGCAGAGACGCGAGCGCGCGCGAGCGGCTAATCCGCGTTGCGTTCCGCCGACGTTGCGAGATAAATTCTCGCGGGATATCGGCCAAACTCAACCGAATATCACCGTCCGATTTGTGTTTGGTATTTTTAAGCGAGAATAATAACCGATAACGAATATATCCCGTGTACACACGCCGGCGCGCGTATTGCGGCGCGTGCAGAATGCGGATCGCGGAGTGGAATCGCGCGGAAAATCGTGCCGACATCGCCCAGGCAATTCCATTACGGTCGGCACGTCAATTCGATCCCCGTCCTTTACCTGCTTCCTCCTTCTACCTTGCTGCCGCCTCCCCTGGCCTCCCTCCTCCCCGCGTCCTTCTCCTGGCCGCGTTCGATTCCCGCGCGCCGCGCGGCTCTCCGCGAATGCTGAATAAATGATATCGCTGATCGCGATCAAGGACGCCATAACGGGACGATAATTTTCGGCCGGCCTCTGCATTCCTCCTCTCTCTCTCTCTCTCTCTCTCTCTCTCTCTCTCTCTCTCTCTCTCTCTCTCTCTCTCTCTCTCTCTCTCTCTCTCTCTCTCTCTCTTTCTATTCTTCTGAACGTTTTGCATGGACGCGTCGTTCAGCGCATTCGGCGCGCTATTATTCCCGCGTTAACCGTCTACCGCGAGGTCGCAGTCGAATCGCAGTTATCCGGCCATCTATCCGCGCGAAAAACGCTCAAAAGTAATTCCTAAAATAAGCTAATCGGTTTAAGCTCGTCGGCCGCGATGCTTGATGTTTGATGTTTCCACCGGAGGGAAACGCGGGAGAACGGTCCCGCGTTCCGGAATCGCACGGAATCCGGAATTGTAAAATCGGATCGAGAGCTGGGAAACCGCAGAGAGAGAGAGAGAGGGGAGGATGCTGCTTCCGCTGGCGATATTATCCATCCCTCGATCCCTCGAGCGTTCCCCGCTCCGTGCCTGAAAGAGCCCGAAAAAGCAAAGGGCGAACGAGCGGTTTCCCGCGTTCCGCGTTCACCGAAGGGCCGCATCCGGCGGCTTCGTAGTTTGCTAAGCTGCCGGCGCGATCGCCGAGATCCGCGGATTTTCCGATATTAACAAACGTACGCCGCGCAGCACGCGCGAGCGAGCTGCAGAAACAGAGAGAGAGAGAGAGAGAGAGAGAGAGAGAGAGAGAGAGAGTGGGAGTGGGAGTGGGGACGCAAAATCGTGGGGAGAGGAAAATCGCGCCGCGGGCGATGAGGCGTACATTTCATACGTTATTAGCTGCAGCGAGCGGCGGAAATTTCGAAATTTCGTGGGTGTTACGCTCGGGGCCACCATTATCCGTGACAGCGGTTGCGCCAAGGTTGTTTTCCACGCGCGCCCGATCGAGGTCCACTTTTACCGTGGACGGACGGCGGATGCGCCCGCCAATTTTCCGACGCCTCCCTCCCTCTCTCTCTCTCTCTCTCTCTCTCTCTCTCTCTCTCTCTCTCTCTCTCTCTGTTTCTCATTTCTGCCCTTTTAATCGCCCGCGAGCGGTCTCGCAGCGCCGGTCAGGACAATACTCCCGGAACGAGCCGACGGAGGATCCCGACAACGGAATTCGTCACTCGTCGCGAATTGGAATTGGAAGCGGATCGGAAACGCGCGCGACCGCGCGCGGGAAACGAGAGAGTTGATCGAAACGGTCTCCGCGAATGCGGGGAATCCCGAGCCGCCTCGAGGTAGATTCGAGTGAGCGTCTCAGCGCTTGCGCGCAAGCGGCGTGCCGAGTTTCTAGCCAATCGCTGTCCTCCGTCGCGTCGAAGGGCCAAAGTCAGGGAGCGCTCGAGCGAGATGCAACCTCGCTGCATCCGGCCGACTAACGAGCGACTTCGTTATTCCGTAACGTCGGTAGCCGAACGAGAGAGAGAGAGGGAGAGAGAGGAGTGCGTCGGGACGCTCGGCGTCCGGCTGCGGATCGGCGGAGACTTGGAAAGCTGGCCGGCGGCCAGCAGAATGCCGCATTCCGTCGAATTGGCGTTTTAATAAGCGATTCTCCGCCTCGACCGCGAAAGCAGACGCGCGCGTTCTCTCTGCCACGCGGTCGTCCGCTTCCCCGAAGAATCCTCAAGGTGCGCGGCTCCTCGTAGTCGCACGCTCGACTTTCTCTCCCCGTGCGCGCACACGTGCCTCCCATGCGAGACTCATTGTCACGATTAAGGAACGGCAGGGGAGCAGGGGAGGGGGGGGTCGTCCACGTCTCTCTCGCCGTGAGGCCGGCATCGATAACGCGATGCGGGCATCGCATTTGGCGCGATATAATAATCCGCAGAATTTAATCTCGACGTAGGAGCGTAGGAGGCGAGTTTGCTCGCCAACGATTCGGCGCATGCATGCACGCGCGGCACCCCGCTTCCCGCTTCCCGCTTCCCGCTTCCCGCTTCCCGCTTCCCGCTTCCCGCTTCTCGCAAGCCGCCGAAAGCTCGGATATTGCCGGACTAAGAGCTATAAAGTGCCTCTCAATAACCGCGTTCGTTATGTGTACACTGCCAACGAATCTCGGCCGATCGATACGCCCCGCCGCCCCTCCCGTCTCCGCTCACCGGCAGCTCTCTCGCTCGCTCGCGAGGGCGGCAAGCATTCTTCCCGGCATGCCGAACGCTTTTCCGAGTCGCCGTACGCGACCCTCGCCTCGCTCGCGTCCCGAACTCCTCTGCGAGGGGGAGGGGCGAAAGAGGGAAAGCTCCGCACTCACCCTCTTCTCCGCGCGCGGCGTCCCCCAGTGGGGATTAATGTTATTCCTGCCGCGTGGCCGGGCTCGTCTCTCGCGCCTTCCCTGGCGCGTATCCATATCGCCGCTAGGATTTTCCCGAGGGGGAGGGGGGAGGGGGAGGGGGTCGGGAAGCGCGTGAGCGGGATCATCCGCGCGCGCGGATGATCCCCACCGGGACGGAGAGCGGAACGGGCACCCCGGAAATCTCGTTTCTCTTTTTCCTCGACGAGTGCACGCGTGCACTTTGATCCTCCGACCCGGATCGCGAGACGAGGGAGGAACGTCGCGGGGAAGGTCGCGAGAGAGAGGGCGGTGGAATTCGCACGAGGCAGGGTTTTAACATCACGCGAGATTCCGGGATCCCTTGCCGCGCGAGTAAATCCCAAAACTCGATATCGGAGTTGGCGCGGGGAAAAGAGACCGAGATATATATATATATATATATATGTATATATATAGAAAGAGAGAGAGGGAGAGAGAGCGGGCGTTCGTCGACTGCGGCAAGTGACGGAATTTACGATAATCTCCTCCGACGCGGTCGACGGCCGATTATGAACCTGCACGGGCTGCAGGTGGCCGCGCCGGGCGTTAATACAGCTTCCGCCTGTCGGCGCGCGTAAATCGCGCCGAGTTTCCTCGTTCGTCGCGATCCCTCGTCGGCTCTCCCGCGCTCTTTGCTACCCGATCGCTCCCACCCCGCGACCGTGGGGGCGCAGGGGGGGAGAAGGGGATTCCGAGCGGGGGAATTCATCTCGCGCGAGGGCTGGACGCGTCCGAGCGTCGGGATAATCGAGCGTCTCGAAGCGAGATTGATTCCCGACTGGCCGTTTCGATCTCTCGATCGAACCTTGGAGAGCGCGGACGCGCGGGATTTCTGCGCCCGCGTCGAGGATGCGGAGGATCGTAGCGCGCGCGCGCGGGAGAGAGGGAGAGAGAGAGGGGGGGGAGAGCGGCTGAGGGCGCGCTATCAGCACTCGCGGCGTATTTATAGGCGTTCTTATCGGACGCCGCTCGCCACGTGTCGTTCGAGGCGCCGCTCGAGAACGCGCGTGCGCGCTCGCGAGTGGCGGCGGTATCCGCGAGATCCGCGTGGAGGGAAGTTGATGGTCGCACGAGCCCGACTCCGATCACGCTCGCAGTCGAGCCTGACGACGTCCCGTACAATTACGAGGTAAAAAGTCCCGCGAGACCGCGAGCGCGCGGCAGTGACCTTCGACGGAGCTCGCGAGCGCGCGGAGGAAAACTGACCGAGTCCGGCGTTTTCACGATAATACGAGACGCGTAGTCGAGTGCTCTTTCTCTGCTTGTCCCTCTCTCTCGGTCGCGCGCTGCATCGACGACCGCGCTCGCGGAACGGCGCGATATTTGCGGCGCACGCCGCAGCCTCACCGCGTTAATTACGATCCACCGGCGCGCTTTTCACACATGGCGATTTCAATTAGGATCCGGCGACACACGTACGAACGAATTACGTGGCCGGCCGGCTCGGAATGGAAACGTTCGGGCTTCTAGGTCGAGCGACTCGGCCGAATGGCTCGACACTCCAACGCTCGTCAATCCGTTCGCTACGCTTCGAGGTTCGCGTGTCGTGCATGCACCTGCTCGCAGGTAAATAAACATTGGAAAGTGGGATATAAAGGTGCACGAGGTAGGTCGATGGGTCTTAGGACAAGAGTCACGTATTAAGCGAGCTGTTCTTACGTAACGCTTCACGAAGGAACGTGAGGAAACGTTCCGAGTGCTCTCTCTCTCTCAAGTTGCAGTATTTGCATGTCATGTCGCAGCTTCATTCGACGATATTCGCCGAATGAATCTAGTGCAATCGTGGAAATCCCGTTTCATCGCCGCGACTGCAAAATCGCGGTTTCCGAAGATTCCGCGTAATGTCGTTCGCCTTCTCGAGAGCGCCAGCCGCACTGTCTCTCGCATCCGTGCCGAGTCTCCCGCGCTCGCGAAAATAACGAACGATGAGGCGGTGCGAGAGCGGCAGCGGGAGCAGCGAGAGAGAGAGAGAGAGAGAGAGAGAGAGAGAGAGAGAGAGAGAGAGAGAGAGAGAGAGAGAGAGAGWGAGAGTGGGAGGAAGGAGCGGAGTGTATTCTTAGGCGGCCGACGAAAGCGGCGAGCAGCCGTTACTCGACGGCGCATAAATAACCGGTGACGTCAGGTCAGGTACGCGAAACCCTGTGGGACAGGGTTCTCCCTTCCCCTCGCCCCGCCCGCCCGATGCGATCCTGATGCGCGCGCGAACCGATCGGTCGTCGCGGCCACGCCGAAATCTGACGACGCCGCTCGCGATTCTCCGCTGCGTTCTCGCGCCGAGACGGATCCGCTCGGCCGCTCGCGAGTCGTATCGATCTCTCTCCTCTCCCCTCTCTCCCCATCTCTCTTCCCCCTCCCCCCCCGCTCTCCGGAATGGATATGATCGCTCGGCCGAAGCCGAGCCTGCTCCCCCCCGTCACGGCGGGGRGGGGGRGGGGKGGGGGACGTAACGGATCCGCCACGGAGCACGCGCTCGGTTGCACTCGCGCGCGCTGCGGCGAGACGCGAGACGCAGCGGCAGGGAAGAGGAGGGGTCGGCGGGGTCGGTGAAGAGGGAGGGGAGGTATTGCCTCGCGAGGGCGCAACGATGACGAGTGACTTCTAACGAGGCGTCGAGCGCCATGCGCGACCCTCGAGGGGAAAATATTCTCCATTCGCTGCGATTTCGCCCGCAGACTCGCTGCGACTTCCTCCTCTTCCTCTTGCCGTCCGCCCCCGTCCCCCTCCGTTCCTCCCTCCCACGTCGTCAATGTTGCTGGCAGCCCCATTCAACTTGCCTCCGTCGTCGATGCCGACGTCGGCAGCGATCCAATCTTTCCTGCCGCGCCGCGTAGAGCGAGGCCGACTACATTTCTCCTCCCTTTCTCCGTCGCGATCCATCTCGACCGTATCCGATTTGTTAGCGATCGGCCCTTCGTTAGATCGATTCTCCAGCCTGCTTCGTCGGGTAATCGATACCGTTTCTTACCACTCGATAAGTGGCTTCAACCTGATCTCTTTGTTCAATGGAAACCCGCTTAAAATGTTTCCCCGCATTTAAAATCCCCGCCTCGTTTCGATATCGCGACTGCGAAGCAGCCCGAATGTGCGGGCGCATTCGGGATGAAGCAGCTCGCGATCCTTTGTAGGCGGCGGGATCACGTCGCGATCTCGTTCGATAAGTTTGCTTAATGGACGATCAACAGGAATCTCGTTGCCGTTCGAGTTCCATCTCGAGCGCGAAACTTTTTAATTAAAAGAACGGGAAATACGCCGCGGGCTATCTGCCGCGGAAAAGTGGAGAAGTTGGTGGTAATATTCAGATATTCGAGCCGCCGTAACGCGCCCGCCCGGCTGCTGCGCGTATTTACAAGCACAAAGGCAGCGGAACGAGCGGCGCGTATCGCCTTCGCGGAAGGGCTGGCGTCGCGCCCCTGTGACGCGTTACGTCACGGATCCGGACACGGAGTGAGCGAGAGCGAGCTGGCTCCTCTTCGTTTCTCCCGCGCCGATTTCGCTCGTTCTCGCGGATTTCCCGATCGCGATCATCCCGACGATTGACGGATTCGCACGTTCGTCTCGAGCCGCCACGATAGCGAGAATCGATAACGATTAGTCGATCAGCGATGTCCGATACAAACGCCCTGCTCGTGATTCGTGATTCTGCCGATCCGTCGTCTCGCCGCTCGGCCCGCGCTCTGATTCGCGCGGTTTCCTTTCTCCCTCTCTCCCTCCCACCATTCCAGCGTCGGCGCGCGGGAGGGGGCGCTCTTTATCTACTCGGGCGCACTTCGCGTTTCGCAAAGCGCAACACGGCGAATCTCAATCGGAGCGCCTTGCCCCGCGGGCACTCGCTTTTCTCTTTTCCTACAAGCGCGATACCAGGAATACTCTGCGATCTTTCGCGACGCGCGGGACCGCGTACGAGCGCGCGCGATAATGAATCGAGGGATACGAGGCCGCGATCGAATTATTTCCCTCGAGATTGATCCCCGCTCGCTCGCAAGCTGCTCGACGCCGACGACCGTGCGCGGTAACGAGGCCGCGCGTATTTACGCGCGTATGTAACCCATTAAGTGTTACCTAACCTCGTGGGTGCGCGAGACCTGGCGATAGAACTCGGCGGATGCGAGGTCGAGTGACGTCACCCGCGCTCCGACGCTTTCCAAGTTCGTGGGCAATAAACGCGCCACGACGTTTCGCGAGCGTGCCAGCGATTCCGATCGAGATTATTGATAATTGTTCATCACGCTCGACACCGTTCCATGATCCAGGTCGGTTTTCCAGCTTGATCCTGCAGGACGGGATTCCTGCACTCGCAGACATTTCGCGAGATGGAATCTTTCGTCACTCGTCGGAAGCCGTCTCCCTCTGCCGGAGGGCTCGGAAGCTAGCTGCGATGGACGGAGCGGCTCGCGCGAGTGCCGCGGAACTCTCCTGAGAGTTCGGAGCAATCGTGAGTCCTGCGGGGTACCTGTGGATCCTCCACTGGAAGCAATTAGAGTGCTCCGCCTCTGTGTTCGCTCTCGCCCGCGCATTTCGCCATCCACTCAAGATTCTCACGCGGTCTCTCTCTCTCTCTCCCTCCCTCACTGGTCCGCTAAGAAGCAAAACGCGATCGACTAATTCTGCCCGGGAATCCCTCAAAGGTACTCGCAAAGGAGTGCGCCGCGCGGACGACTTAATTAGCGGGACGGAGCCTTGACCGGCTTTTCTTCGAACGACAAAGACGACGACGATAACTACGACGTAACTGCGAATCCGTAATTGCTGAAACGAGGCACAGTCCACTACGCGACCGCGCGAGTGGACGCAACAGCGTCGCAAGTAGCTTAAGCGCACTTTCTCTCTCTCTCTCTCTCTCGACGGCGAACGGCGAGAATTCCGCATGCGGCGTCCGTCGTCGATCGATCTCTCGCGGTGAACTCGATCGATGCGTTTCAGGCCGGGCGCGCGACCTGACTCGATTGTTCTCAATTACGGCAAGACGCAAATCGATCTCGATTTGCCGACGTTGGAGCAGCTGGAGCGGCAAGACTGACAGATTCGCCGAACGGTCCGATGTTTTCCCGCTGAAACTCTCGCAATTAATCGAGAATTCCGCGGCGGAAGAACGCGTTACGGCGGGCTGAAAGCTGGCCGCGCGACCGTCTCGTCCCTTTCGTCTCTCGAGTCGTCTCTCCGTTTCTCGCGTTCGCGTTCGCGTTCGCGTTCGTTTCTCGTTCTAGCCAATTCCGCCCTCAGCCAGCCAGTATCTCGTCTCTCTCTCTCTCGTTACTTCCGCTTATCCGCTCGCGCGCGCGTAAATTTACGTGCACTCCGACCGAGGCTAACGAGACATTAAGGAGCCACCGACAGGCTGCGGGAATTAAAAACCTCTCGGAAACGGTCGGTTTTGCTCGACGCTCGCATCCGTCGCAGAGAGAGAGAGAGAGAGAGAGAGAGAGAGAGAGAGAGAGAGAGAGAGAGAGAGAGAGAGAGAGAGAGAGAGAGAGAGAGAGAGAGAGAG
>JAHMML010000079.1:460319-486726 GCA_020341155.1 Eciton burchellii
GGAGAGAGAGTGAGAGAGAGAGAGAGAGAGAGAGAGAGAGAGAGAGAGAGAGAGAGAGAGAGAGAGAGAGAGAGAGAGCCAGCGGCAGAATTTTCCTCTCCGGCGTGAGACGCGATTCTCGGAACTCGGTCGCCGCGTTTTCCGGGCACACGCGGCTGCCTGAGTCAGCGCGAGCAGGAGCGCGAGAGTTCCGAGGACACTTAAATTTATTCCGCAGGTTGGTGGCGGGGGAGGGGAGGGKGGGGAGGGCGTCGCGGTCGCGGGAAATGAATCGGCGGAGCGGATCGAGCGCGACGGAGGGAAAGAGAAAGCTAGAGAGAGAGAGAGAAGGGCGCGAGCTCTTCGTCGCGTTGTCGCGAGCGCGAGTTCGCCGTCTTCTTGAACGGCCGGCCGGCTAATTGAATCAGCCGGCGTGATCTGATTTCCTGGACGGGCGACGGCGATCTGCAGCCACGATTGCTGATCCCGCGGCACCCTCGTTTCCCGTGATTGCACCGCGGAGATCCCAGCCTGCCACGTGTAGGTGGCGCGCATGTATACGCGCTCCGCGCGCGGCGACGCCGCCTTTCATCCGCGAGCGTCGGCGAGACGATGGAGCTGTCGAGGAGGGGGGAATTTACAGGAGGGCGGGGGGTCCCCGGGAATCGCGATCAGCGTAAGGGACTCGCGGTCAACGAGGGAGGGGCAGGCAGAACGATCCAACGCGCGGTCGATCGTTTCCGTTGGTCGTCCGGCTCCCGTCGATTGGTTCCACTTCCGAATCGCCCGGAGTGCAGTCCCATCGATTACCCGCGCCGTAACGTCCGGCGGAGCGCGCCTTATTTGCGCTTATTACAGCCCGGCCGGCGTTTCCAGCGCGCGCCCGCTCGCTCCCGCGCGCGTTCCGTTTCGTTTTTGCAGCAAGATTTATCGGGCGGTGGGCAGCGCGCGCTGTGGATGGTATCCCGCACGGTCTGCTTTTGGTTAATAACACAGCAGGTCGGGAACGGAGGCAGATACAAATTGCGAGCGAGGGGAGGCGGCGAGGAGGTGGGATGGGGTGGGCGAGAGCGCGCGAGGACCGAGCGCGAACAATGGAGGAGGCGAACGATGCCGGGGCCCCGGCGATTGTGCGCGCTTCGGAAAAATGTAAACGGAACGTTTGCTCGGTTTGGAGAGCTCGAATACACGCTAACGGACTGACGCTGACAAGTTTGCAATCGATAATCCTATAAATTCTGCCTCATTCGTTCACGCGCTGATAAATCGACACCGCCGCTGCCGCCGCTGAAATACGGTCTTCCGGTCTTTTCACTAATCATCGGCCTCTCACGGAATTATCCTCGATCGACGCCGCTCGAGAATCCGTTGCCGTTGCGTCCTCGAGGAGGCAACCAACGATTTTTCCGCCGCGGGAAAAATCCTCGCGAATCGATCGCCGCGATCTTCCAGCTCGCTGCCGCGTTCGAGTTTAATGACAGGGATGACGCTCGCTCGATGCGGCATCTCGCGCGGATATCGATTCATCGTTTGCCGGCGAGACTCTATCTCGCTCGCTCGTTCTCGCGCGGACGGCGATCCGCGCTTAATTAATCCGCCCCGTGCGAGTCATCGTCCGATTAGTACGCCGCGCTCCTGTTCGCGGCTGATTTTTCTCGTCCGGCGAACGTCGGCGACAAAAAGCGGCCGCGCGGAGCGCGAGCGAGGATCCGGTGGGATCCGCGATCCTTATCGGCGGCTGGCTATTGAGTCGTTCCGCGTGCGGAAGGCGGGGGAGTCGTCCGCGAGGAGAAAAGCCGTAACGGGGATTACGAGCTCCGCGTCGGTAACGCCTGGCCGTCTTAATAGCTTCATTCGATCGCGCGGGGCCCGACGAGTAATTGATGGCCCTTCATTGTGTCCCGCCGCGCGAACATCCAGCGCCCAACAATAAGATCAGAGAGAGAGAGAGAGAGAGAGAGTTGGAAGAGGTGGGAGGGGGCCGATGTCCCTCTCGCTCGGGGTGGGAAATTACCCTCTCGTGCGTTATTAATGGTTCCGTAAGCGCCATCCCGGCAGTAAGCAGCCGGCAAGTCGAATTCCCGGCACGTATACACGCGCGCGCGCGCGCGCGCGCGCACACACACCCACACACACAGACACAGGCACACACAGAGTCACTTCGGCGGCGTGTATTGTGTTTCTTCGCCGCGCGCAAGCCCGCCGCAGCGCCTTCGACAAACGTCGCCCCCGTGCAGCAATTAAACGCGACGCGTCCCGGTGGCGCGGCGTCGTTTACCCTCCTGGTTCCCCCCCCCCCCTACCACCGTCCCGTCCGCTGCAACCTCCCGGAGTTCCGTTGCCGAATATTCGGCGGTGCTGGCAGCCGGCATATCGATTTCGCGTGTTTCACTTTGCAGGTCCCGCAAGCCGGACACGCTCTGTCATCGTTTGTCGTTAACCGGATACGAATGGCGTTATCATTCCCTCAGCCCCTCCCTCCAAGGGGAGGAGGGCTGGGAGGGGAGAGACGGGATGATCGTTCCCGAGAGAAAGCAGCTCGCGTTGCGAGCCGATTATCCGCGATGCGATCCGCGACAGCGGGACGAGGTCGCTCGCGGCGGCGCGACGCGAGAGGGGCAGGAGGAGGGCGGGCGGGGGGGTTGGTGGGGAGGGGGACTCGCTGACGCGACATAACTCGACGCGGATTCTCGCTCGCCGCACCGATCATCCGCGCCCTCCCACCTCTCTCCCCCTCCCCCGCCGTCGCCGCCGCCGCGGGGAGCGGACGAAGACAAAGCGCCTGGACATAAATAATTTATCGCGGAGGCGCCGTTTCAGGACGCGCGAGCCGAGCCGGTGATGCGCGTTGCATTAAATATGAAATCCAATATAAACTCGCGGGCGACACGAGCCCCGCCGCGTCTAGTTAACCCTCTCGTCCCATTCCGCTCTCCGTCGTTGACAATCGATCATCGGTCCCGCGAGGATCGAGCGGATCCGCGCGCGAAATCCTAATCTCCGGCCTAATCCGACGTGGAAAAATGCGTGCAGCTCAGACGCGGACGCGCCCTCAGAACTTATGCCGCCGTTTTTCTGCTTTTTTCCCCAGGATGCAGAGACAAGGCCGGCGCAGCTCGGAGGTGGCGGTTGCGCTTATGCGCCCTGTAAGCACAGCTGGCTAATAGCCTCGGAGCCCGTCCCCGACACCCTGCAGCCACTCCAGGTAGGAAGCCTTCATTCATCCCGTGCACGCGCCTCTCCTCGACTGCCCTCGCCATCGTCACCCTCCCCCTCCCTTTCCCGCTCCTTCCTCCGTTCTCGGCGCGGCTTTGCGGGCTGGAAAATGTCCGCGCCGCTGAACGCGAGCCGATCATTATCTGCTGATCCTTTCGTCAGGCGAACAGTGGGAAATGTACCTCGAAGAGAAGCAGCGGCCGTCACGCCGCTCCCGAGTGTGCCCGGGCGTTGTTACAGGTGTACAAATTAATTTCTTGCTTCCCTCCCCGATCGATCTGGAAAATTAATTTCGAGCTCGGCATCGGCATCCTTGCGTGATTTCTAAGTGCCGGCATATCTGCGAAACACACTGAAGCGAATCGGTGCCAGCGGAGCGGATAACATAACCTCCAAGGATAAGCGTACAAATGGCCTCCGATAAGGAGCATATCGGCGCTGCGCTATTCTTTCGCCACCGCTGAAATCGCTGAAATAATTTGCCGCGCTCGCGACGGCGTGAAGCATTTGCGGCGATTCGCGAAAGTTCGCGCGCGAGTTCTCGCGATGGAGGCTCTAGCCTCGAAGAGCGCGTAGGGCCCGGCTGAAAAATCCGGCTGAAAAATTTCAAGACGAGAGACCGCGGCATTTAAACGCCGCATCAGAACTCGATTCGGAGCAACTCGGGAGAGCGACTCGCAGCGTAGCAAGTTGTACAACTCTCGCACTCTCTTGCAAGAGAGTAAACTTTCAACTTTGCGAAAGGAGCGAGAAACGCGTCCGTACAGCCAATGGATTGCCGCGTTCGCGGGATCGTCGACGGTATCTAATCGCGAAATTCGAAATGATCGAATAACGCGGTATTCCTCGTGACTTGGTCTTTCTCCGGAGAAAGGAGAACGGTTCGAACATTCAGTCGGAGAAACGGTTAATGCGAGAACTCGTCTAATTGATGCTCGCTTGAAATTGCGGGGCTCAAGCGGCAAGAGCCACGTAATACCTTTCGTTGCGCCGTGTCGTTGCGAAAGAGATTTCGAAAGCGCGCGCGGCCGTTGTCGCGCACGATAATGGAGAGAATACAAATAGGCTTCTTTACATTAGAATTTCGTTCAGCGTCAGCGACGGTCGCGCGCTCGCTTTTCCTGCGATTCGCCCGTACTCGCGATGACGAAAACGGACGCGCGAAACGGAACGGGACGAATCTCGGTTTCCGCTCGCCGGATTAATCGGTCCAGATGCCGTTGGAAGCCGCGTCGCGGAAATAGCCGTCTTGAGCCGTCTCCGAGTTTGACTTGCACATTATGCGCTTAACGTCGCGCGCGCGCGCGTGCGCCTGATTAAAGAAACACGCTGCTTTCGAAAAATTCGTCCGGAATAACTCTGCTCCAATCCGCAGCGCTTGCCGATCTAGCGCGCGGGGCGTTTTACGATCGCGGCGAAGATGAAAAAATAAATAAGGGACGCAGGTGGAAGAGGCGGAGGAGCGGGGTGTGGATGGGGGGGGGGACGCGAGGCGGCACATCGGCGAGAGAAACGGGTTTCATCATTTTATCGCGCGCGTGACCGCCCGGGCGGTCGGTGGAAGTCGCGCGAGTAAATTGCATAATGCAAATCAGCGCCGTTTCGGGCGAAAGCCCCGCGGAGGGGAACGAAAGGATCCATCAAAATTCATGGTCGTCCCCCTCGGGGGGGGGGGGGGGGGGGGGGGGGGCGGGGCGGGGCGGAGGTGGATGGCGCGGCGGAGGAGCTTTCCGCGCATAAACGCGCGACGACCGCGCGTTTTCTTCCGACTGCACTTTTCGGCGAGCTGCAACCCGGATCGCCGCGCCGGGAATTTCCGGGCATCGAACCGCGGAACGGCGAGCGAGAGGGGGAAGAGGAGCGAGAGGAAGAGGAAGATGAGGAAGCGGCGGCGGGGGGGGGGGGAACACTTCTGGCAACTCGGCGCGTTCTCCCTGAGGTACGGGCGACAAAGTTTCATCGTCGTCGTCGAGCTCGGCGTATACGCGCGTCCGGAGATGCCATTTTTCTCGATTTCGCCGTGGCGAGAAACATTTATTCGCGTTTGGTTCTTGGTCTTCTCCTCCTTCATCTCGTGATGCAGGGCATCACGCAGACCGGAGGCGCTTCTCTCGCTCGTATATTTCACTCGTTCGCGAACAGGTGGACGGCTTGGAGGACGTGGAGGACGCGTCGGTTATAAATCCCGCGACGATTCGCGGCAGCAGAGTCGAGCGATCGCGATTCACTCCAATTATGTCGGACGAGTTGCAGGAGTCGACGGAGATCGCGGTTCGATCAATCGAAGCGTTGCCTGATACAGCTCGATAGCTCAAGTCGCGTACTCTAATAATACGCACTTTCGGCGTTCGCCGCGGCTCGAAGATGCTGTGAAAGAGCTCGCTAATAACCAATCGCGATCCAATGACCTTCGTCGGGGGCATCAGCGATCCTCGAGGAGCTAAGGCGATCCTCAATCGGCGGGAATCAATTAGATTTGGAATTGCGAATGAGATCGAATGAGCTCGGGACGCGTTATCGGAATTCCCGCGGAATTCTCGTCGACGGGTGATCCGCGCTGCTCTCGTCTCATCATCTCTCGACCGATTATCTCAGCGTTCCAGGATGTCGCCTTCGGGATTTCCGGGACGCCCGTTGCGCGAGAGACTGCAGCCGCGTTTCCGGCACGCTGCTCTCGTTCTCCCCTCGTCCCCGCGAAGTAACCGGGAAAGACTTTGGCGATAAGACTGGACGAGATCGATCGACGGCTCGTCCTCTCGTCGTCGCGCCGAGCGGACGCGCGGACCGCGCATGTTCACACGCTGGATACGTCACAATCGGGGATTACCCGCGACGCTCGGCAGCGCTCGACATTTTTCGCCAGCGCGTGATGCGCTCGTCACGCACCTCGCGTCGCGTTGGATAATTGCGCGCGAATGCGCGGAAGGCATATCCCATTTCGCCGGCGACCCCGCGAAAAGCACGGGCGAGTATCGAGCAGGCTTGGGATCCGCGCGCGCGGAAGCGCGTCTCGCGGGCGTGAGAAAGCCGACCGGCGACGGCCGAGGCGGAGGAAGAAGGAAGCGAAAGCAAGACAGTGAGTGAGAGAGAGAGAGAGAGAGAGAGAGAGGGGGGGGGAGAGAGAGAGAGSGCRGSGGGGGGRGGGGGGGATGCGAGGAGGAGAGTCGGAGCTCCGGTTCCACCTTGCATGAATATTCAATATCGAGAGCCGGCGTGATTTCGCAAGCCGCCTACTCTTTATCGAAACTTTCTCGTTGCCCGACACCGCCATCGATAACCATCCGTGGAAGGAGTTTCCCTCTCTCTCTCTCTCTCTCTCTCTCTCGCTGTGTCGGAAAAAGCGGATACGTACGTTGTTGCTCGCCCATTTTCATCGATTATTTATCCGCTCGCGTATCGGCTTGCCTGTTCCCGTGTTTCTTATCGGGATCCTGTCGTCTGCGTCTGCGTCGGTAATCGCTGATGCTGATTCGGAAGTTAATAATCCGTTCTTATCTCGCTACGCTTGTTGGGATACCCTGCCGAGATTGCACGCGTATGACTTAATCGCGAGGCGCGCGTTTCTCGCGTGGAGAACCGATTACGCGTTTATTATTTATTTACTCGCCGCTCGTTCGCCGTTCATTATCGCCCGTTTCGTCGCGCGTATCAATCAGCTAACATCTTCCCCTCCGATCGTAAAGTTCTCGCGCTCGCAGCGCTTCGTCGACGTCGAGCGCTTTTCCAACCTGCGCGCGTCCGAGATCGATGAGAGGCCGAAGCGCGGATCGCACCGTTTGCGTTTAATTGCCCGCGATCCCCCACCCCCATCGCCTCTCTCTCTCTCTCTCGCCCCGCTCGTCGCCACTCATCCCACACGTTCTCTCGCGGGCGCTCTTCCGTTTCTCATAACGTCGACAGGAATTTTTCCCCGATCTCTCGATGTCCTCGATGTCTCGCTTCCGCCGAATTCTTGCCATAAGCGCAAGATTGGGATCTCCTCCCCGCTCCCCCGTTTCTCTCCGTTCCGCGAGCAGGAACGGAGGCAGGAATAATTAGCCGCGGTAACTTCAATCGCGCCTATTTTTGCCGCCGGAGCGCGCACAGGCTCGGCCGTGGTGGGGGAAGGTAGTGGGCGCGGGAGTGGCGGGAGTGGCGAGTTGGCCCGCAGCGGAGGAGGAAGGGAGAGGGAACGCGTCAGTTGCAGCGGCCGTCGTCCGGCTTTGTGTCGCGTTCGCGGAGGCTGTGGCAATGGAAATTTCGGTCCCGCTGCGATTGTCGATCGCCCGCAGCGGCAGCGGCGATCGCGTGGTTTATCCACACGCGCGGACGCGGCGCGCGACGCCGATATTAGCGATAACAATCGGCGATAACCGCGCGCAGCGATAAATGCGCGTCGCGCCGCGCGCAACGAGACGCACTCTGGATGAAATAGCGCCGGGACCAGTGAATTTTTGCCCTCCACTTGTCTCTTCCCGCTCTCAATGACGCGCGCCGTTCGACAGCGATCGAAACGAGAGATGCCTGCCGTTAACGGGCGCTCGAGTCTCTCCTCGTCGCATTGCGCGAGCATTGATCGGTATTTAGCCGCTTCCGAGCGAAGCGAGCGCCGATCAACGATCATCTCGTGATCGGATCAAGTATCGCGGTTCGTCATCGATGTCTCGCCAGGCAGCGATGATGTACCGATGGATCGATAACCCTTTCGCCCCATCGGGGCGGCAAGGGGAATGGACGGATGGTCCATTGCGGTCTAGAGCGACCCGACCCTGCCGACCCGATACGCCGACGACGACGCGTTTTGCGTCGAATGCAGGTCAAAGCGCGACGCTTCGCACGAATAATTATTCGCGTCATCGAGACCATAAATCGCCGTCACTCGCCGGCGACGAGTGATCCGATTAAAAAAGAAAGTGGAAAAGCGAGAAAGGCCAATCCGCCGCCGGCCGAATCATGAATTGCTCCCCTTTCCCTCTACCCCCCCGCGTCGCGCTGCTGTAGAATCCGTCGCGCGACGGAAGGTCGACAGGCGCACGCACGCGCACGTGCGCGCGCGCGTCCGTCGTTCGCTATTTATCGCCACGGACGATTGATCCGGATGACAAGCAGAAAAATACGCGAAAAATCGCCGCGTGATTGATCGGTAGAGCGGGATCGGTAGAGTGGGGGGAGCCTGGGTGAAGGGGGGAGGGGATGCGCCCGCGCGTATCAGGGCGCGCTGATGTTCTCCGGACCAATCGCGGAGCGATTAGCGCAACGTATCTGCCGCGACGGGCCGCTCTCGAATCGTATCGGAACGGACAATCGTGTGTCGGATCGGCGCTGCGATCGCGTAAAGCGAGCACGTAGCACATCGGCGATCTCTCATCGTGCTCGCCGTCAATCCAGATAATCGGAGAGCGCGACGGGAAGACGCGGAGGAGGTGGGAAAGAGAGAGCGCCGCCGGTTTCACTCGGGGCGGCACGCCGACAGATTTACACCGCGCTCTGCGTTTAGGGAAAGGAAAAGGAGCGGAGAAAAGAAAATAGGAAACAAGAGACGGACAGAGAGAGAGAGGGGGAGGGGGAGGGGGGCGGGAGAGAAGGGGGGAAACGCGGAGCAGCGTTTATTTACGAGCGTCGATTGTGACGAAACGGCCTGATGGCCCGTAAATCCGTCCGTCGAGTAATAACGAGCCGGCCGTGGACGATCCGCACTATCTCTCTCTCTCTCTCTCTCGTTCGCGCGTATTCCTCGTCGCTCTTTCGCTCGATTCGCTCTCCTCCGGCGCGCCGCCGGGACGTATAATCGATCGCGTCGTAGCTTTCGTTCTGTCCCGGGACGACATCCTCGTCGGCGAACGACGTATTATCTCGCCTCGCGCCGTCCCCGAGGGGTCGGAGGGGGGCTGATCTTCCCTCCTGCTCTTCCTCACGCTGGGGGAGATCGGATCGGACGATTTTTGCATGAAGGGACTCGGCAAGATGTCACGCGCGCGAGTTTCGATAATTTGTAAATATTTGAACGCGCCGTTCCCMCCCTCCCTCGTCCGCAATTTGCCCCCCCCCCCCTCCTACTCCTCCCTGGCTTCCGACGTCGCTCCGTTCGTGAATTACGTATGCGCAATCCATTTTTCCACGGTGTTCTCTCCCGTCGACGGGAGGGCAGCAACCGCCGGCGCGTTGTTCCACCATGAAGATCCGTCGACGCTCCGTTTCACCGCGACTGAAGCAGCCGCAAGTCGCGCGAGCCGAATCCGGCGTTTTCCGCGCGAGGGCGCGCGGATCATCGCGCGGAAGATGACCGCCGGCCGCTGCGATATAAATTCAAATGACTCGTTGCACCGTAAAGCGGCGCGTGAATATTCATCGGCTCCGACCTGAATTACCGTTATTCTCTCTCTCTCTCTCTCTCTCTCTCTCTCTCTCTCTCTCTCTCTCTCTCTCTCTCTCTTTCTCTCTCTGTGTGTGTTGATTCCCTGCGGACTGCGTGTCGGCGACTGTGCCGAAGCAACAAGGGTGGTACGGGGCTGGTTCAAGGCCCGTTGCTTTCGCAGGAGAGCGCCGTCTGGACCGCCTCGCGATCGCGAAGCGGATGCTGCGTTTGAGAAGCCGTCGCGGACGTCGGGAACGTCCCTTCTCGCTCTTTCCTCGCGCGAATAATTTTCCGCGAGAGTCCGCGACGTTCCTGCTTCCCGTCCCGATTATTGCCAAGAGAAACAGAGAGAGAGAGAGAGAGAGAGAGAGAGAGAGAGAGAGAGAGAGAGAGAGAGGGACACGCTCGCACGCTCAACGTTGATAAATATTGATTAGCCGGCGAAGAGCGGTTGCTGCAGCGAGACTGCATCGACCCGGCGGGATTTGGCGTTTCGAATTCTCGGGATTAGATCGCGCCCCCGTTAATCCACCCGATCTCTCCGGATTTCCGGCGGGAAGGCGACGATCGCCAGGTAGAACTCCGATTCTCCCTCAAAGGGAGAGTCCATCTCGGCGGTCGTTAACGTAAGGCAGCAAATCGTCGAGCCCGCCTTGTTATCCCACGTTATCTCGGCAGCATTACACGGTTCGGAGAAACGGTTCGCGGCGCGGAGCGCTTGAAAGTGTCGCCGAAAGTTTCTCCTGGCCGTGAGCCCGGGAGCTTCTCAAGCTCCCCGTCTCTCGACTGCTGCGCGAAAGAAGTCCCAAATGCACGTTGAATCTCCGCTCGACGAGCCGCACTCTGTACGCGACTCCGCGATAAGCGGCACGGCAGGGGGGCGGTCGTATTCTCGGCGATACGCTGCGAGTGTCTCGCAGAGACTGCAACACAGAGACGCGGCAGTGTTTCCGTTCTCGCGACCGAACCGGTTCCTGGCCGGCCTGTTAATTCGCGATCGCCGATCGATCGAGCGATCGAAGCGATCGGTAACCCTCCAGACGCGTCTGTCTCGTGTCGCGCGATGGAAAGGATCCTTAATATGCCGCATCGCTGATCGAAGCAGGCGTTAACGGAAGTGATGATGTTTTATGGCGAGGCGTCGCCGAGCAAATATCGGAAAGAGGGCGACTCGCGAGGAAATCGAGAAACGGCATGCGCGGATTTCCATCGAGATGACCGAATGCCGCGGCGGAGCCTGCGCCGCGTATCGCGACAACTTGGAGTTTCTCGGGGAAACCCCGCGGCGGGGGGATTGTCCGCTTAGCGGGGGGGATGATCGCCGGGACAGATCCCGAAGGAGTCGCGAGCGCGACGACTACTCCCGGGCGTGTCAAAAATCTTTTCTCGAGGAGAGTTTCTCGGAATCGAGTCGACCTCGCGAGGGTCGTCGAGAGTTCAGGCCTTCGATCCTCGCGCCTCTCCTCCCCTCCCCTCGCCCTAACGACGCGCGCAGGAAAGCGCGCCGGGGAGACGAGATTGATAAGAAACGCGATATCGTTAATGGTTAATGCTTTATTGATTGTTCTTCTGCCGTTATCGGGAAAGCAATCGGGACGGAAAGCACGCAAAGAGGAGCGTCCATCCCGCGCCTCCCGCGCGCACTCTCGCGGGCACACGTCTCCGGGAACTCTCGGAAATGCGCTCGAACACACCGATAGAGTTCCGCGCGTGCTCGCCGGTTACGTAAGACGCCTTATTAATTTTAATTGACTTTGTCATCATCGCGGCGCGAGCGCTCGGCGCGCCGCCGCGACGCGGCAGTCGGCTCTCTCTTTCTCTCTCTCTCTCTCTCTCTCTCTCTCTCTCTCTCTCTCTCTCTCGCGCGCGCGCGCGCGCAGTTTCCCCATTTAGCGACGGTGACGATTTAACAACGCGCCATGAGCGGCAAGAGCAACAATGGGGACGATCGAGACGAATGAGATCAGGCCGATAAGCATTTCCTCGCAAGAGAGCGACCTCTCTTCTTTCGCGACGATCCCGGGTCAAGGAGGGCCCGCGGAATCGGAATCAATTTGCTGCCTTCGCGGCATTAATCGACGTCAGAGCCGCCGATCCTGGAATCGTCGGCGCGCCTTGCTCGCCGATTGATCGGCAAATCCGGACGGAAGCTCGCGCGCCACGAACGCGACCTCCTCTCCCCCCCCTCTCCCCCTCTTCAATTCCTCCTGAAACCACTGTGTGCTCCGTGCGCCGCCCTCCTCCCCCCCCCCCCCCCCGCGCTCCACGAGGCGGGAGACGACGCCGAGAGGCAGACGGCAAAGATTGCAGCGGCCCGCGCGCCAGCGGGACGAACTTTCCGAAAGTTCCCGCGAGTTTATCGGAACTCTCTCCGCGCTCCCGGCGTTTTTAATGAGTGCCCCGCCGGGCGTAGCGGAGATACTCGCGGTTCGGACGTTTCTCCGTTTTAATCATCGTCCCGAAGCGGTTTAATGTCCCGGTGGGACTCGACGTCGAACTACCGGCGGTGCGTTCTCGAAAATCCACGACTCTGGCGCAGTTTTACCTTTCTCCTTCCCCTCTCTCTCGCTCTCGCTCTCGCTCGCTCTCTCCCTCTGTCTGTCTGTCTCTTCCTCTTTTTCGATCGCGGGGAAATTAAAATGTCAGCGGAGATAAGTTTCAGCCGGTGTCCCGCGCGGTGCTCGTAACTTCGGACGAGCGAGCTCGAGAGCGAAGGCTCGCTGAGACGCATCGAGGAGAGCCGTGTCAGAATCAAGATAAACAGTCTGTCACGCGGAATTCGTGCGGCGCGTATTACATCCGGAGAATTCGCGCTCCATCCGGGCTTCTTCCGTCTCTCGCCGGACGCGTCGCGGTTGCCGCTAACCACGCTGGAAACGACAAGAACGACAATTTCGTTATCGCGCTCGGGCCGACCGTCTGTTCGATCGCGAGCGTGGCGACCCGGGTCGCGGGTCATTTCGCAATCGCCCCCGCGCCGACCCCGTTATCGGCGCGATCGATCGGCGGAGCCGCGCCGCTCGATCCTCCTCTCATTTGTTTCCGCCGCTTGCCGCCGGAATTATCGGAATTCCCCCTTGCCGCGGCGAAGGGCGGCGGGCGGCGGGCGGGCGGGGAGGTGGGAGGGAGGGAGGGAGGGAGGCGGTTGCGCAAGTAACTGCTGCAGGACTCCCGGCGATCTTCGCGCCGACTGCGTGTAATGCAGCGGTCCAATTAGTCGCCTCCCTTCGCCGATCTCGTCCCTTCTCTCTTTTCCCCCCTCCTCTTCTTCCTCGTTCCGCGGGGCTTTCTCCGCGGCGGCGCGTTCGTTCCTCCCGCTCACGCGGCGTCCGCCACTTTGTATTCCCGCGTCGCGGCGAGCTCGTGTCGCCGGCTGGGACAATCGGCGATTGATTGAGCGGTCGGCGACTGATCGTTATCGTCACGTATTTATCGCCGGGGAGCGATCGCGGTACGTGATTCTTGATGCGGCGATGATGCGATGTGACGGTGAGATTACGCGCGCGCGCGCGAGAGAGAGAGAGAGAGGCACTCGAGGCCCGGATATCGGCCCTTAAGGCCAGTCGGCGAGCATCGACGATGACGGGAGCGCGAAACGGGCGCGTGATCCTCCCCCTCCTTCCCCGCCGCGAGAATACTCCCCAGCCGGGTCTCTCGTTTTCGCGCGCCCATTCATAAACCGGCCGCGTCGCCATATCATCGAGCAATGTGGAGCTTCCGAATCTTATAAGCATCATTCCGGCTAACAGATTTCCCCGACTCCCTCCCTTCTCCCTTCCCCCCTCTCTCTCTGTCTCTATCTTCTCCTCGTCCCGAGCCGCGACCACTTTTTCAGTCTTCCGCCCTTTTGAGCGCTCACGATCTTGTTCCCGCTGACTCGGCGAACCAACGACCGAGCGGCTCTCTTTCCCGGATATTTATGGGAGGGCGAGCCATGGCTTTTGCCTCTTCCCCCTCCAGCCTTCCGGCGAACCGGTCCTGCGACTCCGCTGAGGCGAATTCGGCTCGCGGATTAGCGGCCGCGCGGCCGGCCCGTCGTCAACCTGTCGTCAGTCCTCTCGCGCTTTTAGAGAAGCTGAAGAATCGGAGGACTCGGAGTTAGGAATTAGCGCGGCCTTCCGGGTTGCAGCCGATTCTTTATTGGCCGCTAGACCGATCTCGCTGACGGAGTTTGGCGCGAGATTCAATTATACGTGAGCACAGGTGAGGCGATCGTCTAACGATGTTTACGAGTTTTCGCCAAAGTTGCGCAAAGACGACGACGAGAGCAGTGGTCCGAAACTCCGTGGCCCGATTTAAGGGGCTTACCCGCTAGTTTCCACTTGATCTTCCTCCTCCTTCTCTCGATGACGATTTTAATTCCATCCTCACCGAATCACGTTGCTTCGTCCGAAGAAATCACAGCGCGTCCGCTTGTTTCCTCTCTTCGAAGAGACGAGACGTTCGCAGTCGCCGGACACGATTGCTGGAACCGCAACCTTCTCGTTGCCTTCTTATTTACCGCGAATCCATTTTACGAAACGCGAACGTCGGAAGACGCGCTGGCCGCGCGTTCGTTTATTTTATATCCCGCGCGACGATTTGTCAGCGAGAGAGAAACCGTCGATCGCGTGTCCACCTGTGATATCGCTCGTAAAGCGAATCTGAAGCGTCGCTCTCGTCGGGCGAAAGCGCAGGTCAAAGGGGAAGAAACGAGCGTCACAAACGGCTGGCGTGGACCGGGCGGGTGTTTGATATTTAAACACCGCGCGCGTGCGCGCGCGACACCGCTCCTAAATATTTATATCGCTCGCGCGGCGTCTGCTTCTGCTGCCGCGCGTTCCGCGGCTCGCAACGCAAACGCCAGCCTCGAAGCATCATCTAGCCTCTCCTCCCGCCTCGGGAGGCCTCGGTCGCGTCTCCTTTGTCTCGGCGCTCTCCCACCCCTCTTTCTCGTCGGCGGCGCCTCTGTTTTCGCGGATCTATTTATTCTCGCGAATCCCAGAACGCTCCGCTTTTCGCCGACTCCGCGCGGCACGCCTCGGCTGCAATATTCTCGTCTCGGCAACCTTCGCCGCTATCGCGGCCTGCGTCGCTGGTTTTATCGGCCGATAAAAGCCGGCCCGGAATTAGAACTACGCTCTGTGTCTTTTTAAAAATCCAAAATCCGTGGACGGCGTCGTCGACCACGTTACGCACGCGATAAGCCTGCGCGCGAGGAGCTGAGGGCTAATTCCGGCTTGATTTCCGCTTCAGATTTCCACGATTTGAAATTAGACTTCGTACGAAACGCTCGATCCGCTCGACGACCTCTCGCTGGAGGAGTAATCGAGCAACGCGCATCTCCCGCTTAACCATTCTCCGAGCAGGAAATGTCGGCGCGTAACGCGAGGCGTCTCGCGGCTCGTTGACCGTCACGCTTCCTCGGCGCGGGATTAACTCCCGAGATCGCCCGTAAATTACACCCGTTCGCCATGCGGGGAAACCCCCCACTCCTCCTCTTTTTCCCCCCTCGCGTTACAGCTGAGAGGCGATTATCGCGCCGCTGAGATCGATCTGCATTTAATCGGCCGTCTAGCGCGCTTGCGATCGTGCCGCCGACTCGCGCGAGCGACACCCCCTCCTCGCCTCCCCATTCCCCTCTCCCCTACTCTCTCCTACTCTCCCCGCGGTGCACTTAATTCCGCAGGCCTTTCCGCTTGCCCTTCGCGTGAGCGCGATCAGTGCGCGCGACAAGATCGCTTCTTCTCTCGCAGGCGCGCCGATAACCGCTCGCGAGCGGTCGCGTGCGAGCCAATGATCGTGACGGCGCGCGGCTCGCAATTATCCCTACGCGTATCCGCGTATGAACTTTAGCGTAGCTTTCACGGCACCGTGGCCGACACGCTCTCTTAATTAATCGGCCTGGAACGATCGCGGCGCGATAAGGAGACGCGGAAGAGAGAAAGAGAGAGAGAGAGGGGGCGGGCGGGGGTAGATCGCTTCATCCGGCCGCGGATGCTTCGGGATCTCAAGCCGGGCGGGGTGGGAGGCAGCCGCGGATCGGAATAACAAGCAATCCCGTTCACCCCGAGGTCGCCGAGCGTGCCCGCGTTCCGCCCCGAGATCCGTTTCGGGAGGCCGTAGTTCTCTCTTTCTCTCTCTCTCTGTCTCTCTTGTTCGAATAACTCCCTATCGCTCCCTCGGGAGGATCCATCCCCTCCTGCTGAAACGCGCCGCTCGTCGCCGTGCACGGCTCTTTAACGTCCGTGCCGCGATTAATTCGCCGCCGTGTCACGTTGCCGGCCCGGACCGAAGGGGGCAGGGCGGGGCAGGATGTCGCGCGTGCCCGGGGAGCGTGCGTGAGGGAGCTAATGATGACGATGCGGATGCCCGCGCGTAGGCGGTGTCATCGATGAGATCGCGCTTTGGTTTCCGAGCGGCACCGTGGGCGGATTTCTCACCGTGTCATGAAAATGACCTTTCCGACTTGACATTCCGCTTCCGCTCTGCGCGCTACCCTTCCGCATTCCGCGACGATCTTTTCGACAACTCGCCCGGCACCTCGGCGAGGAGGCGAATGACGGCGAGGCGATGAAATGATACGAGAACCGACAAACTGTAAACAGACAAAGATACATGTCTGGAAACTAGATAGAGCCGAACGAAACCGAGCACTCTGCGACAGCGATTTGCAGTTTTCGTCATCGATTCAAAATGCTGCTGAACCGCCTTTCCTCGCTTTCGGCAATCATCGAATCTCCCAGCGTACAATTTCGACGTTCAACTGATTCGGCAAGAGTTTTGTTAATCCTGTCGAAATGTGCCGAGCATGAAGCTAACAACATTCTCACCGCGTCGACTAATGCAGAAAACAGAGAGAGAGGGGGGGGGGACGCTTCTCTCCGACAGGTGGAATCCCGATTGGAATTCCAGGGCGGTGTCAATTATACGTTACATAACATCCTAATTGGAACTGTCTGAAAGATTTGGCGTAACGTCTATCCGCCTCTATGTCGTCGATACATTGTCGAGCGCAAATCGAGCAAGTGTTTGACGTATGACTCGATGCGATGCACGGGTGTCTCCCCGTGCGCGTGCGCGTGCACGTGCACGCGTGTGCGTGTGTGCGGCGTGGGCGTAGGCATGCACGTTCGAGCCGACAGCGCGACAGCTTTAGCTCGTTATAATTTAATCGGGTAATAGGAATTTCACAGATAATCCGCGGGAAGAGAGAAGGGCGAGGGAAGAGAAAGGAAGAGAGAGAGAGAGAGGGGGGGGGGGCAGAAAGAGAGAGAGAGAGATGTGCGCATTAGAAGCGATTACATGGTTTGCCGGTGATACCACGTATTTCTATCCGGCAAATCCTGAAATTCCCTCCCACTCCGTTCCCACGTCCCCCCTCCACGTCCGCTCCCCTTTTCTCTTCGATACCGCCGCATTTCCCGACATTTGCGCGAACGAATTCGTGTAGGCGGACAGAGCGAGAGGTCGAAATGTTTTTCCAAAGTTAGATCGGATGAGTATCCGGTAACGAATACGCGTGGAATATCCGTCATTGGCCCTTCGCCGCTGCGAATGCACAAAACGCAAAGGCGAGCAGGATTTGCAGGATTCCGGCGTGCGCCGGATACGAGCGAAGCGACTGGCAGCGCGAGTGACAAAGGAGAAAAATGTCCGCGAGAGAGCGCGCGTGGCGATCCTTCGCGATCGCGCGGCGTCCTTTAAAGGACAACGCGTTGTGAGGGTGTCGGCACGCATAATCGATACCGCACGTGTCCCACGTTTTGCGCGTCGTCCGCCGCCGTTATCAGCGGCGCGACAATGCGTCATTTGAAATTATAATGCGCCCGAGACGCCCGTTCAACAACCGGACGATGTTAACGACGAAAGCGCGAACGGGCGGCGGTTATTATTCCATCCTGAGACTCCCCGCTCCCCGATCGCCAATTCGGAAGGATACGGGAGACCTGGTCGGCCGGAAGCGCGGCATCGACCTCCGTCAAATTCGGCTTTCGTAGTGTCCGCACGTCCCCCACGTGGCGGCCACGGCGCGGCTCGCTTTCTCGCTCGACCTCGATTCCCATACAGGTTTACGGCTGATCCGGCTCCCTGGTCGATAAATTCGACGTATACGCGAGCGACGACGATGACGACGACAGTGGCTCGCTCGACTCGACTCGTCCGTGTATCGATCGTGTTACCATGACGAGACTCGCGGCCACGTAGTCCCGATAATCCAATAAGGTCGCGCGCACGCGGATCCACTTCCGATCCGCGGATTGCGTCGCGATGCAAACTCGCGAGTCGCGATCGATCCTTCCATGCGCGGAATCCCTCTCCCTCTTATCTCTCTCGGTCGGATGTCGATACTACTTTGCATCTCGCATGACATTCTTACGAATCGCGTCCGCTTTGGCGCTTGAGCGCGGCCGGCAATTTGCTTAATCGCGGCTTAATATTGTTTACGGCTCGCGCGCGCGGGCGGACTCCTCGTTCCGCGCCCGCTCTCCGCCAACGCGGAGCTTTATGCGGAATTTCGTTTGGCCAGCGGGACCGCCGACCGTGCCGCAGTTCGCGTAATCGCCGTGCAATCGCATGAATCTTAACGCGGGCGACGCGCGTGGTTACGCCGAGTATCGCGCTCCCCCTCCAAATCGCAAATCGTGCGCGATCGTGCACGATCGTGCAGCGGCGGCCGAGGGGAGGGGAGAGCCAGCGCGCATGCGCGCGCGCTTTTGGGCTCGCGCGGCTGATGATCGCGCGGGAGCAATCAACGCGGAGAGCAGCGATCGCCATTGCGTCATTTATTTGTCACCCGGTCATCCGATTCGGCGCGTTTCCGCCGTCGGCGGAACTTGTTAATAGGCGCGCGATATGGATTGTTTTCGCGCCGCCTCTCAAAGTTCCCGCTAAATCATTTAGCCAGCGATGCTCGCGCGACAAGGCGCCATCGAAGTTTAATGAAACCCCGTCACCCCACCCCGCTGGCAGTCCTCTCCCGGCAGTCTGTTTGAAATCTTTAACAAATCGAGTTACAGAGAGTTCCGACCCCCGCCCGTATCGCCGGGCGTGCGAATAATTAATCGCGTCCGGGATTTGTATCCCGAAACGCACACGCTCGCGCGCGGCGCGTTTTACTTACCGGGATAATTATCGCCCCGCGCGATTCGATAACCGCGCTCGCTTCGCGGCCGCGCGAAACGAAATGAGATTCGAACGGGGGATTACGCGATTAGAGCGCGCCGCCGTCCCAATTATTAATAATCCAAAAATCGCGCCGAACCGCGCGATGCGCGCCCATTCGTTTTACACGTGTTACGCATACATACGCGCCATCTCGCTCCTTCCGTTTCCCCTTCCGCCGCTGTCGCGCCGATTAAACGGTGGCGGCGGTGTTCGCTGCGCTTGGAAATTGAGTTTCATGCTTTAATAGATATATTAATATGCGCGGATCGCGCTGGACGGACAGAGGAACGGCGTGGACCCGGCGGGTGGGGGGAGCGACCGCGCGCGCGCGCGCGGGAGTTCATAGTCCATAATTCATCCGTTTACAGTAAACGCACGCGAAAAACGCGTCATTAATCCCCAATTAGGTCGCCGATAAATCAGCCGCGCTGCCACGGTACTTAACTCTCAACGCCGAATACGTGTTAATCCGCCGGCGAATTAACAAGATCATCCTCTCGCTCGGGCGTAAATCCACGGGAGCAGCCGTCGCGCGAGAAGCGCGTCGTGTGCGCCGACTAATGCATATAACGCATGTAACGTGTGTGCATGTGTGTACGCGTGTGCGCATACATTGGGTGTCCCGTATTATCGTAGCCGATTCCTGGCGGCCCGCTCGATCGTCTTCGGCAGCGTTCCGAATAATAATCCGAATTACGCTCGCAAATCGTATCGCTTAATAATTTGTAAATAATCGCGTTAGGATGTCTCAGTTGTGATAGCCGCTTGTGATAGGCACTTCGATTTTCCCGCGCGCGCGCGGTCATCCTCGAGGATGGAGATCGCTCCGTCGCGATATCGAGAATCGAGAGATGATCGCGAGACGCGAGGAGGAAAGTTGGGGGGCCGGAAACTAGCGGCAGCGGGAATACCGTTTAGGAGCAACTTGTAGGTTATATCTGTCCGGCGCCACTGTCCACGCGCGCCCGAGTAATTACCTTACTCGGCGAATTAATTAGCCGGCAGGTGACGGTTATCAATAGCCCGCTGGAGGCCTACGGGCGCAGCGGTCGAGCAACTATAGATCGGTAACACGATCGTAACGCTCGTTCGCTCCGACATGATCATCGATCGACCATCCGCCTCCATTTTTCTCGCGATCGATTAATCGTAAATCGCGTCTGCGTAGGCGACACTCGCGAGCGATTTCGTGTCCGACTGCGCGCGCTCGTAATAAATAACAAAGACGCTTATTTCCGAGATGTTACGCGCGATATCCGACGAGCATATCCTGCTGTCTCTCTCGAAAAATGTAACGTCTCGTGAATGTGTGACGACGCATTGGACGCTCTCGGAATGCCGCATTCTAAATAATGGAATGCCCGCAAACGGGCGGCCTCTCGTTTCGACTTTCCCGCGAGTCCGAGGAAACCGGGACTCGCAGGTGGGCGGGGGGGGGGAGGAGTGGGAGGACTGGGAAGAGTGGGAGGACACGCAAGAGAGAATCGCGACGTTAACTCTTGCTCTTCTCAGTGCCGCAATTGAGACGCGACGTCGACACGCGAGTCGACGCGCGCGCGCGCGCGCGCTCGCTAATTAAATCGTCCGCTGACGTGCGTCGTCGGCGGGGAAGCGGGACGCCCTCGCGATGCCGGGAAACGGAGAGCGTTTCAGCGGCGCTCCGAAGGAGGCCAGAAGGCCGACGAGATCGATCCTCCTCGCCATTTCGGGGATAAGGCCGGTGGTCTACCAGTCCCGTAGGAATTGCGCATTTGCGCGCTCCCCCTGCCACCCGCCAGCCGCGTGCACTCGCCATGGGCGTCACTTACCGCCATTGTGCTGGAAACGCGCTAATCAAATGCAAATCGGAATTACATAACGCGCATAGTAATGAATCCCGCCGCGCTCTCCGATCTCGCCGGATCTCTCGCTCTTTCGATCGCCTCTCTCTCCCCCCTCTCTCCCTCCCTCCCTCCCTCCCTCCGCGCCCGCTGGTAGCTCGCCGCGGTTTTATTGATCCCGATTCGAGGTCGAGGCGGCGTTAACGCGCCTCGGGATCAAAAATTGAGGCGACCTCAAGGGAGAGAAACGCCGTCAGTACTCGCCGTATCGTGTTTCAAAATACTTCAAACGATATCGCCGCCGCGTTTGTCGGCGATGATCGCGAGCGAACGAGGATTGTCCTCGGACAATCCTCCTTCCGGCGACCTCTCTCTGCCGATTCCGTCCGATTCGCGCGCGCGCGCGCGCGCGTTCATCCGGACGATGGGCGATCCGAACCTTGCGCGATGGACGGCAGTCGGACGGACGATCCTCGATCTCCCGGAACGGATCGCGCGTTTGATCGCGGCCGATAACAGGTGGCAGCCAAGTACCGCGAATACGCGACGCTCGTCGCGTAAAACCGCCGCCGGAAATCCGCATGCCGGCCGATCCTCCGCTGCCACTCGACCGTATCTAATTCGGGATGACGTACGCTCGCGGCCAACCCGACTGGAACTGCGTTCGGGGCGCGCTCGAATTTAGCGATCGACACGAACCGCGTGAAAAATGACGCTCGGGTTACATCGTATTTTAATATCGCGCTTTTCATCCGAGTTCGCGCGCGCATGCACGCGCGTATATTTTTTCGTAACGTATTTCATTCTATTAAATATCGACGATGGGTCATCTGATACATCGAAAGTGCATTTAGTGCACGAGGACGGACGGAATTAAAGCGTCGCGAGATGAAATCTCCTGCCATGGGAGGAGAGATGCGTACAGAAACGGCTAATAATGAGATAAAGAGAGAGGGCTGGGGGCGAGCGCTTGCTCAAAGAAAAGCGCGCGCGCTGCTTCGGGGATGACGCGGGGGATGAAAATTCGCGGAGAATCTCGGGTGGGTAAATCGTGACCGTTGAACGTTACTCTGACGCTTGTTCGTCCGTTGCACGGTCTTCCCCGTTTGACGTGTCGGCGCCTTTGTGGGGAAATAATGCGATATTCACGCGCACGCGCATATCCGCGTCCGCGTGGAGGATCCGCGCTGTTCCGCGCTTCTTCCTTCTCCGCGCGGCTGAAGCCACAAATACGCTCGTGAAAATGAGCAACGTCGCCGTTGCTGCGCGCGGAAATACGGTAACGGCTGAGCGCCGGATATCGCCATCGCCTGCACGTCGCACCGGAAAGGCCATGTGGAGTTTTTCATGCGAGTTTTCATTTTCATCCGAGCGGCGAAATGTTCGCGCTGTAACGCGCGCCGTCTGCGCTCTCTCGTTGCTTCAACATTTCTAACAAGCTAATTAGCGTTACGGGACAGGTCTCTTATCTGCATAATTCCGCGCGATTGAGGACGATCGGGAGCTACATGCGGAAACGCGTGCAATCTTTGATGCTCGCTCACCGTTAAGCAGCGTTAAAAGTGTGAGAGCACTTTGCGCGGGCTACATCGTAGCCCCTCGATATTCTCGATATCGAACCTCGGGGGAAGAGGAGGGGCGGCGGAGGAGCTCGGTGACACGTTTCCTCGATCATGGCGGCCGATAAAAAGTTACGCGTGTCCCTTTCGGAAACGGAAACGTCCCATCGCGTGAATTCCACTCTCCTTTTTCTTCTTCTTCTTCTTCTTCTTCTTCTTCTTCTTCCTCTTCTCTTTGTCCTTGCGGGAAATAAGCTTGACCCAGAAAGGGCGGGCCTGCCGCGTTACTAAGAGAATCGCTCCATCAGGGAAACCGATAATCGACGCGACTTTCGAGCGCCGCCCGCGACCCTCGGGCTGGGTCAAGGACCTCGCAGTTGGGGAGGGATGATCGACGAGCGCGGGCTTCGATCAGATAGCACGCGTCATTAGGAACGCGGGCTCCATGTGGCGGGAGGGGGCGAAAGAGATTCCCCGCATGTGTGCGCGCGCGCGCGCCTCTGCAACGCGTGGAGGAGCGATAGATAGGCAGGCCCGGGGGGTTGACGGGGGCCCCCGTGGAACTGTATAATTAGATTAGGTACAAGGCGCATTAGCATGTCATGCATATTCCATGAAGCGCGGACGCGCGGGAAGGGCCGCGGGAAGGACCGTCGAACGGTAGGAGGAGGAGGAGGAGGAGGAGGAGGAGGAGGAGGAGAGTGGTGAGAATCGTGTCGCGTCGCATGGGGATGCAGCTTGTCTCCCACCCCCACCCCGTTCCCCCTCCCCCGTCGGCTTCTTTCCTCCGGAGATCCGGAGTCATTTTCCGTCCGCCTTCCGCGTTTTCCTCGCCTCCAGCGTTTCCAGCATCATTGACGGCATCACTTCCCTTTCGTCTACGTCCATCCGCTTGTCCTCGTCGTCGATGGCCTTCGCAATTACTCGTCGTTTCGCGCCGTTCCGGTAATCGAGGCGACCCGGCGCGGTCGCGTTTCGCGATCGCGATCGCCGGCTATCTCGATCTTGCGACACGTCCGGCCGCGCGCGGTCGAACGGCACGTATGCACCATTATGCACAGAGCGGGCCGGGCGGGGGAAGGTGGATGCTAAACTAGGCTGGGTAGAGGCTGTAGAGAGCGCGAGCGGCCACACAATCGGGACAAGGTCACAGTCAGCGTGTCGAAGGCGCGCCTTCCTCTCCTACGGTCGATTCGTTTCGCGTCACGACCGAAACGCCGAGAGACCTCGCGGGGACCAGGAGAAGAAACTAGTAGGGCAGCGCGAGAGGCATCTCGGCAGAGTTCCGAGATCATCCGAGATCATCCGAGGAGATGGCCCGAGCGAGATCCAGAAGACGTATCGGAGGGTTGTCGGAAGGATGCGCTCGATCCAGCTAACGAGACTTGGATTCTTGCGCGTGTCTCGAGTACGATGACGCTCGAACGAACCACGAGAGCTGCGGGGGGGGGCGGAGGGGAGGCGGGGGAAGGAGTGTCCGTGATTAAATATCTCGCAGGGGAATCTCGACAGACGGAGAGAGAGAATCGGAGGAACGGCGGGACGTCGCCTCTCGCTTCTAGGGACGCGTCCGTCGCGTTGGAGAGTGCACGGTGGGGCGGGAGGGGGAAGGGAGTGGGGATGGGAGTGGAGAGAGAAAAGAGGAGGGAGGCAGGGTCGAGAGTTACGGTCGACGCGGAGCGAGGATGTTTTACGTCAGAAAGGGGAACCCGATCGGAATACACAATGCGATCCGAATGTCGCGTTATCTTCGGCCGCGCGTACACGTCGCCGTCGTTTACGTCAACGCCTCGAACTCGCTGAGGGACGGAGGAGGGCGCCGCGAGGTCCCCCATTTAATTTCGCCGGGCCCCGCGTTCCCCGCGTGGTCCGAAGCGAGTCGAATTTCTCCGCGGTCCTCGCAAAGCTTACGCATTCCTGCGGATATCATCGAGACGTCGAGCGAGCGAGCGAGCGAGCGAGAAAGAAAGAGAGAGAGAGAGAGAGAGAGAGTTATGCTTCCGGTTACACCGAACTGAGTTCACGCCCTCACGAGAGTTCCTCTCCCTTCCGTTTCCTCGTCAGGAGATATAACGCTCGATAAAGCCCGATCCGCCCGAGATAAAACAGTTACGGTTTTGTTTACGGTCCCGCGCAAAACGGCGTAAAAAAGCGGGGTCGATATTACGAGGGGGTGGCTGCAGGAGGGGAGAGTTCTCTCGGATGTCGCGGGACGTAAATACGTGACGTCGCCAGTCCGCGGCTTTCCATTCGCGGCGTTCAGCGATACATGTGCATACATGTGCGTGCACGTATACATGCACGCCACGACCAGCGAATCTTCCACCCTGCGTGAGGGGCGATTGTCCCGACGCCGCGTGCCGCGCGCGCGTCCGATTGGACGCGCGCGGTGTCGTTCGCGGGTATTTCACGCGTTGCTGCCGCAAGGCGCCGTCAAATCGGCGCCGGTCGCGGCGCGCGCGTGCAGGCAGCGCGCGGTGGCTAAACGCGCGTCTTGCCGCTATCTCGGGAATCGCGGTCAATGCACCCGCGGCGCGTGCAATGCGCGCAGCATGCTGCGTTCGGATGGAGCCGCGCGCGCGCTGCCTCCGAACCGGCACGGAGCGCTTCTCTCTCTCTCTCTCTCTTTCTTTCTCCGGACGAAGGTAATTGGCGGGCGTCGCGAGAGAACGGCCGCCCTTAGAGAAGAGAGGAGAAGCCTTCGGGCCGTTGCCGAGGCGGACCGCGACGGAGATCTTTACTGGCCATCTCAAGGTCAAGTAGGTGTCGGCAAAGGTCGGGGGTGAACGATCCCCGGGAGTTTTCCCAGCCGGGATATCCGTGCGCGGCTGAAGAGAGCAGGCCGCGAGGTAACTGCGAGGTCCGGAGTCCCTTTGGGCCGCCTGGGGCAACGAATTAATTTTCGGCAGGGCGAGACTCCCTGCTCCAATCCTCGATGTCCATTAGAGAAGCTCGACGGAGACGATCCGGTCAATCCTGCCGCTCGATCTCGTTCGCGTTCTTCGGCAAGAACTGAAATCGAGCAGCTTTGTCCTTCTCGATCTTTTCATGAAGTCTGAAGGGCTCCTCCGCTCGGAGGTCGTTTCTCGACCTCCCCCCCCCTCTCTCTATTGCCCTATGTATCGCTTAGATCCGATCGCGCGACGTGTCCGACGAAATACCAAAGCGAGATCGTGACGCGCCCGCACGACGATCACGATCGGCACGGCCGCCGATCTGTGACCGCCCGCGGTCTCGTAAGAATCCGGCCGAGCGGGTCGAGCTTACGGGACGCACACGCAGGCCATTCACGCGCGTCAATGATCGCGGGGTCCCCGTCACGTGCATGAGGGACGAGATGATATACGGCGCGCAGGGGTCGCCGGCGAGGGGGAGATTCGGAGGATAGCAGCACGATCGGCGCAGCGGGAGACCGCCGAGAGAGAGGGATTCGTGCCTGCCATCGAGCGGTGGGGCCCACGAAATTGGCGGGGGCCGAAAATTAAACGTTCCCTCGCGCCGGGCAGTTTTCTCGGAAGGGCTTCGGAAGGAGGCAGATCGCTCGCGACGACGTAATCGTCGCCCCGAAACGCACGGCGACGCTTCGTCCGCCCCGGAAATGCCGCCGGTCTCCCGTCGCGATCATCGATCGCGACTCGCAAGTTTTCACCGACTTGCGGAATCGCTGGAGAGTCGATGAAGGGAAGAGAGGAGGAGAGCTTGCTCCGGCAAGCGGAGTCACGACGGAGGGAACAACTCGCGCGTGCCTTTATCCCTCCGGGAACTCGGCGGAGCAAGAGAGAGAGAGAGAGAGAGAGAGATGGGGGGGCGGGGGAACCTCATCGGGCAAGCCGCTGCTGAGCGCAACCGTAACAGAAATTAGCCGCACGCATTTCGGGCGGCAACGTCGGTTTGCGGCCACGAGTTCGCGCCTTAATCCCCTCGCCGAGAATCGCGAGTCCCCACTCCCATCCCCCGAGTCGCCCCCTCTCCCTCCCTTGGGAGCGCAATCTGCCGGCGAGCCGATTGGCGAAGGCGAACAGGATGGGGGGGGGGGAGGGCGAACGATATTAATATTTTCGTCGGCTCGCGCATAAATCTCGTACACAGAGAGTATCGCGGACGGGGGAGAGGGGGCGGCGATTACTCGCCGCGGGATCGCGAGGGAACCGCTTCGCGGCTCCGATCGCGGCGTTTGTTTTCCCGCTCTAACGCCGAAACGCTACGCGCGCCGAGCGATGGACCACGCGAGACGAAGAGAGGAACAGGGCGGTCGCGCGACATTAACTCGAGGACGATAGAAAGAGAGAGAGAGAGAGAGAGAGAGAGAGAGAGAGAGAGAGAGAGAGAGAGAGAGAGAGAGAGAGAGAGAG
>JAHMML010000079.1:495941-527906 GCA_020341155.1 Eciton burchellii
ATTTCATTGTATTTCATTGTATTTCACTGTACTCTACTGTACTCTGTTCGGTTGTATTCCGTTGTAGTCTGTATTTCATTGCATTCCACTGTATTTCATTGTATTCCATTGTACTCTACTATATTCCATGTTGTACTTTACTGTACTCTATTGTTTTCCATTGCACTCCACTATTCTCCATTGTATTCCAGGGTACTCCACTGTGTATTCCATTGTACTCTACCGTATTCTCTACCTATTGTACTTCAGTATGTTCCACTATATTCCACTGTATTCCACTACTCCACTGTACTTCATTGTACTCTACTGTATTCCGTTGTACCTTAGTATATTCCACTGTATTCCACTGTATTCCACTGTATTCCAATACTCCACTGTACTGCATTGCATTCCACTGTATTTCATTGTACTCTACTATGCTTTACCGTATTCCATTGTACTTGAATGTATTCCAGCGAATCCTTGCGAATGAAGGTTGAGTCCAAAAATATCAATGCGACCCGAAACCTCAAAGAGATCGCCGTGTCTTAATCGAAGTCGATCGGTTACATCTCATCTCAGCGAGAGATAGACAACGGGGAATTGCGACACGAACCGATCGTTCCGTTTCCATTTCCCGGCTCTTCGCTCATTCGAGAGCGAGACCCGTTCCGTTATTCGTGCGCGAGTACGTGTGCACACTCCCGCCGAGTGCTTATCCGGATGCAAATGGACGGTGATTACCGTTGCCGTGCCGTCGACGCGGCGCGGCGGAAGAACGAGAGCAGAAGAAGGCGGTGGGCAGGAACGGATTTAAGCCGAATGCAAATATTTAATTGAATCCACGGGATGATTTACGGGCGGTCGCATAATTCGCCCGCCGGAAGTCGCAGCGAGAGTGGACGCGGGAATTCGTTGCACCGAATCGCGATCGCCCGCGCGAACCATCGTTGTATTAATCAATGATTAATTAAACGTCGCCAGCTCGGCTTGTCCCCCCACCCTCGCGGTTTTTACTCACTCCGCTCGCTGTTCTCGCTTCGGGTTCGGTGATTGACGCTCACTCGTGCGTCCGATTGACAGATCGCGACCGAACGACTCCGATTTTCCTCCGATAATTGATCACGACATCGGTGTAGGCAGATCGATTACGTCGAGCGGAAGACTGGAGGCGTGCCTGCGAGCTCCGCGATACGTTTATCGGGTTATCGCGATACTCGGCGATTACCGCGCGCGATCATTATTCCGCGATGATAATAAATCGTCGTAAAACCAAGCAAGGGACGAAACGACGGGGAACGGCCGCTCGCCGATATATTGACCTCTCTCGCGCAGATAATTCGGTATGCGAGGTTATCGTAGCATCTCCATATTCCCACAGCGCGCCGGGAATGCTCCTCGACCCTCCCCCCCCCCTCTCTCTCTCTCTCTCTCTCTCTCTCTCTGTCCTCCGTGCGCCGTGATGTACGATCGAACCTCATGGTTTTCTCGCGGCCCGGCGAGACAAACGAGCTCTCGCTGCCAGCATCGCCGTTGCGGAAGAAAGCCAGGAAGGTATGCAAATCGTGGAAACATCGGCCCCGCCGGGAGATGGATTAGCCGGATATCGGAGGGACTAATGGATATTAGGATCCCGAGTGCCGGAGGATTACGCAGATCCTCCGCCGTCCGTCCGCGCGTCCGTCTGTCTCCCCTGCTTCATCGAGGTCGCGTTCTTCCGCGCTGCGTTCTCGCCGGGCATGATTGATGCGGCCTTTCGACTCGCCGGCGTCATGCCGATGCCGATGAATCTTTTAGTACTGCTTCTTCAGAAGAGAGAGAGAGAGAGGGAGGTAGAGTCACGATGCGTCCGATAACAAATTTCGCCGCTGCGAGACGGCGATCGCAGGCAGCCGCGAAGGTGCGAAGGTGCAAAGGTCGCGACGCGTTGCAAGGCGGCTCCGTTCGATGGAAATCTCGCGGGAGACAATTCCGACGCTCTCGCGTCGTTCCTTCCTCCCCGCCGCATCCCCCGTGTCGACATATCGCGTGCGATCACGTGCGCGCGCGACCATCATTTAAATAAAGCATCGGATGTTCGCGGGCGCTCTCGCGATTCGCGCTCGTATCGAAACGCTCGGCCGCTGAAATATGCATCGAAGCTCTCGCGAGCTTCCCTTCGGCGTTCCCGTGATACTCCGCACGTGTCTTGTTCTTCTCGCTGCAAGCTGAGAGTGCAAAACTCGAGCCCGCTCGAGCAACGCGTTCGCGAAAGGCTCTGCAAAATACTGAGATACGGAATTCATCAAGAGAGAAAGAGAGAGAGAGAGAGAGAGAGAGAGAGCGAACTGCGAGTCGCGAATTAATCGGCCGAGCCGATTAAACATCGTGACGAGACGGGTGCAATTCCTGCATTCGTTCGCGGGTCGAACTTTAAACCTTATCGCGGTTACGATTGAAGAATCAGATATTCGTGAGGCTCCCGCGGAATGTGTCGAACGCAAGAGCGCGTCAAACGGAATATGAACGTACGCGAAGGAGAAGGAGCGCCTTATCGTGTACGATATCTCACACGAATGAGAAGGCAGCGACTCCGCCGCGTGTAAACGCATTTTTATCTTCCTCGCGATCTGTTCGACGCGAGCGGACCGTATCGCGTGTATCTCGCGGCTTTCATTCATTTGAGCGCTTCTTCCCTCTCTCTCTCTCGCTCTCTCTCTCTCTCTGTCCCGATCCGCGGCGCAAAACGGCGGAAAGACTCGGCGCGATCGAGTGGGCGAGGCATTATAGCCCGGAGAACGAACGGCCTTGGATCTAATTATTCCGAGCGGCGAGGGAAGAGGAGGAGGAGGAGGGGGAGACGCGCGGTAGGAAATTGAATGAGTGCGATCGGTCGACAGCGATTTCCTGCGATTTCGAGCGACGAGTCGCGCTCCCTTCTCGCGCGGATGGTCCTCATCTCTGCGAATTCCGCGCCGGCGGATACAGCGCGGCCGGAAGCAGCAGAGATACTCGCGTCCGCCGCCGAGGAGTCGCCGCAACGTAACGCAATCGTGACGCAACGTTGGGACGTGACGTAATCCGAACCTGCGCGAGGAATTTCGCGAGGAATTCCGCGAGGAGCGCGTCCGGATCCGGCTTGCCCGGATTGCCCTTCGAGAGAACCTGGCTGGCTGGAGTGGATATTCGCCGGATGATGCTTCCGCGCGGAAGCAACGACCCGGAAGAGCCGGAAGAGCGTCGCTTCAAGCCCGCGTCTCGTCGGACCGCGACTCGGATCGAGATTCGGGTTCTCTCCGGGTCGTTCCGGCCGCACTGACGTTGCCAGCTGCATTCGGATTAATCAGCCGAGTCCCGATCTCGAAATTGTCCCCTCCGCGGTCCAGATACCGGCTTTACGTACGATACGCGCGATAACGTTCTCGGTTTACGAGGCGGACCGCTAAGCAAGGCGTTGAACCTGCCAGGCGCGGCTTCAACGGAAACTCGTCCAGGGATTGGCCTCCAGATTGGCCTCCGACGTGTGCGATAACGGCGCGATTTCGCCCGAAGCTGTCCCGAGCTGAACACCTCGTCCATGATAAGCGCGCGGGTCGCGCGAGAATTCAAGAGGAATTCTTCCCGCGGTCGAGCTTCCTCGCGAATCGAGCTCTCGTTATCGCGCTATCGGCTGTCGTCCGTTATTCTCCGAGCGATCTAATATTTGTCACGCAGCGGATCCTCGATCCGTAATAACCGTAAATTCGCCGGAATGCGCTCCCTCCCTCCCCCTCCTCCCCCCCCTCTCTCTCTCTCTCCTTCTTCTTCCCGTAACGGGACTTTCTACGCGGCTTTCGCAATTCGCGCAGTCAGCCGGCAGACTGACGACCGCGGGCGAATATCGAGCGAGCGCAGCATCGACCGGCATCGAGATATCTCGATGCTCGTCGTCAAACAACGGCGCGGAATTCTTCCCGCGGGAATCGACGGTATTTCACGCGGGACATCGGAATCGAAGGCTCCCGGAGTCGGAGGACGCTCTCTGCGCTCGATCCTCGATGATTTCCGCGCACGGCGGAAGCTCGTTAAAACTCCCGCATGCCGCGCGTAGTGTCTCAATCTCGAAGCCAGACGGGGGGGGGGGGGCCCGAAGAAACGGAAGGTTAAGTGATCGATAACGTACGGTTTGCCGTTACTCAGTTCAGGCTCCGGCACGTGCGCGGGTTCTCTCGCTTCATCTCTCGCGCGCGCGTTTCTCGCGCGTTGCTCCATCCATTAATTCCATTTGGCTCGTCTCTCTCTCCGTCTCTCTTCTTGTCCCTCGAGTCCCTCGTCGAGGAGGGAAGCAAGTGGAAGAAGCTGCCTATGAAAACTGAATTCAGACGTGCCGACGTCTGCTCGCCGAATTTACCGGCGAGAGGCCTGTTAGGTATTGCTCTTCGTCGCGCACGAAGGCGAGAGTTCCGAGTTGGAAAAAGAATAAAAAGAGGAAGGAGAGGGAGAGGAAGACATGCTTCGTCGAAGCATTCCCTTCTTGCAACTTTTGGCACTTTTGTTGTCACGTTTATTGTTCGAGTTACGATCCCGTTGTCGTATCTCGCTCGCGTGCGGCGCAATCGATCATTTATCTGTCGCACGATTGACTCGCCTGTCTATTACCTGCATAAATAATATAAATGTGTCTTTTTAATAAAACGCGCGAGCGAACGCGCGCTTCTGGAAGTCACCTTTGCGACGAGATGGACGATCTCGACAATCGTCAAACACGTGCGAATCAATCCGCAGCTCGAGGTCGTTCTACGCTGAATTAACGCGCGCGCGCGCGCGCGCGCGCGTGTTCCTCGCCAAGCGAAAAGCCCCGAACCGGGACGATTTTCTTGTTTAATTTCAGAAACGAACTCGCTTTCCCAGCGAGCCGCCGTCAGATAAAAAGCGAACGCCACTTTCGCGGTCACTTTCGTCCCGCTGGAGGATCCAATAGGTCTCCCGGCGGCGAATGAGAGAACGAAGGCCATCACGATTTCTCCGATCGCGGTGGCGATCTTCTCTCCTTCCCTCCCTCCCTCCCTCCCTCTCTCTCTCTCAACCTCTTTTATTCATAACGGTACAGCTTGTTGTACAGCGGGAGGTCGCAAGAACTCGCAGCCACCGTTTCTCGCCAGTTGCCGAGGAAAGGATAGCCCCGAGTCCTTGAGAATCTCTCACGCTCGCTGTTTTATCCGGGTTCTTCGTTCCCTCGCTTTCAGGTCGCCGACAAGTGGGTCGCGGATCGTCGCGGGTTCCGTCCCGCGCGCGGCTCCGATTCGATGTCGGCCCTATCGATAGTCGCGAGCGTCCGCGGCGGCTATATAGTCTGCGCCCGCTGCGCTGGCGAATCAGTCGCGCGCGGCCGCCGATGAGTTGTCATCGTTGCGTCGCGCCTCCACTCGAGCGAGAGAGCGCTCGTCGCTCTCTTTATTGGCGGAGCGACGTGACGAAAGTCGAGAGGCCGGATGGCGATAGCCTCGCTGATAATTCGCCGGGACTCGTTCCCTGCTGCCAAGCGTGGCGCCGAGATTTCGCCGATTACCGCAAAAGGCTTCGCGAGGCGCTCGAGCAGCCCTGTTGCGCGTCGGATGTGCGCACTCTCTCTCTCTCTCTCTCTTTCTCGAGAAGTAGCACCTCGCTTCCAAAATGTAAAAATCGTCTTCGACTTCCTCTGCATCGACTGTTTCTCGCGCACAAAGAGAGAGGAAGAGAGGGAGCGATTCCTCCTCTTTTCTACCCTTTGTGACGTCACTTGAGCGTTCGCCGGTCGTTTCCATCCCTTTGAAAGCTTCTCGTGACACGCGTTGCGCCACGCTCGATCTGCCATTTTTCATTCGCTTTCGGCTCGATCGCTTCGTGCGGACTTTGCGAGATAGACGCGGAATTTTTATCTCTTCGGTTCGCTCGCCATCTGCTCGCGACTCTCGTACGATCGTGCATCGTCGGCATCCCGTAAACGTTATCGCGAGCGCGAGATAGGAGGATGACGAGGAATATTATGCGGACCAGGCCTGGGATCGTTTCGGGAACCACTCTTCGTCGCGGCTCTCGAATTAGCCGCTGCCGAGCCGCAATAACAAACACTCGGCTCGCACGATGCCGCGCGCGGTCGCGTCCCGACAAATTTCCCGCGAGAAGCCGCGGAGAAGACACGCCGCGTGCAGGTTGACGCTTCTCGGAATATCGGCGATATTGCGAGCGTGCGTCACGCTGGTCGCGCGCTGATATCATCATCGCGTGCAGCTGTAAACGATGCGGCAGCGATCGGGAGAATTCACCGCCGAAAGCGTCGCCGAAATCCCGAAATACACGGAAAAATATTTCGCCGGAACGTGCAACACGTGCGATCTCCCTCTCTCTCTCTCTCTCTCTCTCTCTTGCACGCGCGCGCGAACTTCCGGGGTGTCCTTGCGCTACTTGGAGCTTTGACAAAGCCCCCGTTGGCACTCGATCGCGCTTTCATCCCCACGCTGGCAGGCGGAACGCTGCGCTTCAACGATCAACATGCGTTACGCATGCGTCACGACGCGTCGCGTTTCCGGCGAGATAGCCGCGTCGCGTCGCGTCGCGGCGCGTCGCGGCGTCGAAATAGATCGGAGGAAGCCTATAAATAAGCGCCAAGCGTCAAGATCGCCTCGGATTTGCCTCGCGCAGCCGAAATGCGATCACAGAACGGCGCCATCTCCTTTTCAGCGTTACCGATTCGAGATCGGCGAGTGTCCACGTTGAGGAGGCGCGTCTGATTGCGTTCTCGTGCGAGTCTCACGCTCCGGCGAGCCGCCGCTTCGGCGCGGATTGCTCTTCTCGAGCGGATTCACGGGCACGTGGTGGCGCGATTGACGAGGAGGCTCGTTAGGCGAACGAGCCAGCGGCCGAAAGGCGCGCCAACACGTGCGCCGTGACGACGAGTCGCTAACCGCGCGAATTTAACGGCCAAACGCGCTTGGCCGGCTTCACCCGAGTTGCCGAAATCGCGAAGGGTTTAACTGGGAATCCTCCGGTATCCCGGGCTTCGCCCCCTTAATTTGCAATGCACGCGCGGGCCGTAAAAATAATCAAAACTCCTACGAACATCTCCTGCACGCTGCAGAGTGCGTGAGATTCTTCGCGCTTGAAAATTTCTACCCCTTGAGAATACTGCCACGCCTGTTCAGAGGCACGTCCGCGCCGTTGGCAGGGGTCGCTTCGCCGAACCAACCCCGTTAGGCGATCCTCGACTGTTCCGCCGCGATGAAGGTATTGCGTGCGCTGCGTAATACGCGCCGACGAGCTGAGAGAACTTTCGGGTCGCTTCGGATCGCCCCGCTCTCGACAACCTCCGAAAGAGAGAAAAACGGAGACAACGAGAGAAAGAGAGAGAGAGAGAGGGGGGGAGTTCACTCTGCCGGGAATCCGAGAACGAAACGAGATCGGCGTTCGCTGCACGCTCGCGGAATCCCGGCTCGCGGGGAAACGAGAAACGATAAAGAAGGACAGCGGGGCTGGGAGGGGGGGGGGGGGGGGGGGGGGGGGGGGGGGGGGGCGGGGAGACGCGTGCAGACCCGTCGCGTCGGGAATTACATGTCGGATATCGTTGTCTCTCTGTTTCGCTATCCGTCTGCCCGCTATCGTATCCGCTGTCGTCTCTTTTCGAGGAACGAACGTCGGCTTCCGCTCTCCCCCGCCCTCTGACCCCTTACCGCCGCCGCGGGACTCCGGGGGGAACCTGTAGTGCGCCGCGCCCCACTCCCCTCAGCCTTCCCCATGACGCCTGCGGCACCCTAGTGAATTACCCAAGTTATATCTCGCGCCTCCCCTTTGGCCTCCCTGACCTCGTTACGTCTCGAATGTCCGAGAGACCTCGCGTCCGTCCGCGATGCGTCATTGTTTCCCGCCGATTCGATTGCGTTGTGCGCGCACAGTGCAGCCCGATGGATCGATTATCGAGAATCGCCGGCATCGGTGACCTTCCTTCGGGAATAAAATCGCCGAAGAGAATGAGGAGAGGCATCAAGCGTCGCAAGCTCGCGCTTGCTCGCTTGCTCCTCTCGATTCCGCGGTGCGACATCCGCGCCGTGAGGAGCGACGCGAGCCGTTTAACGAGGACCTTCGATCTGTTCCACGCGAAAGCAGCTGATTACCGTATTAATCGTGGAATCCGGAAATAAGTCGAGCTGCCGCGCGAGCTCCGGCTCAGACGAGGACGCGAGGTTGAAGCTCGGCCGTTGGCCGAGTTGGGGAGCCGGATGGCTGCAAGAGGATTTTAAACCGGCTTAATGGGTCAATGAAATCGGAAAGGCACGGCGATCGGAGGTAACGGGGTCGGTGGGGATGGGTCGGAAGGGAAAGGGGCCAATCGTGGGCATATTTCTTCCGTGCGGTCGTATTCAGGTCCGAGATGAATCTCGGGTCGCTCCCTTTCATCTTCGTTGCCGTCTCGCTTCTGCTTCCCCCCTCCCCTCTCTCTCTCTCTCTCTCTCTCTCGCGCGCGCGCGCGACGAGGAAGGGAATCCGGAATCCGGAAGTCAGCTGCGCTGGCTGTCGCAATTCCGCGCGCGGGATGACCGCGCCGGCTGGAATTCCGCTTCGGGCTTCTGGTGTTCCGCGTCCGAACTCGTAAACCGGAAATCGGAAGCCGTCGCGATAACGGACTCAGGCGTTGCACACCGGAAATCGTAAACAGGGAGGAGACGCGGAGCCAAAGCCGTAAAACTGTCGTCGATTGTGCGCTTGTAGCTTGACGATCTGCTTCTGCTCGTCGCACCTGCCGTGCGCTTATTGTCTGCGTCTTCGCTCTTCTTCGGCATGATTAGAGCGGCCGGAAATGCCGCGGCGGCATCCCCGGCATCACGTCGGGCGAGATTTATTCTCGTCGAGATGAATCGATAACCGGCTCGTTATCCATTCCCGCGGCCAAACTTTGTGCGCCGCTCGGCTGAAACGAGCGAGATCGCGCTCGTCCGGGTCAACTTCCGGTCGTCGACAAGCCCGCGACGCCGTGAAACGATCTCGTTAGTCTTGAGAGAGATAGGCGGAGAGAGGCGCCGCGGCCGCCGTTTAAAGCCGCGGCTTAACTCGGCTTACTACGGCATCGCTCTGCCTCCCCCTCCCCCCTCCCCCCTCCCCCTAGGCTCAGCGGTCGCTCGTCGTCCTTCTCGCACTTCCGGCCTCGTTCCGTTGCTCGGCTTTTAATCGAGCGCCGACGGATTATCTCGGCGTCGGATCTATGCGGCCCCGAGCCGACAGGCTCTGCTTCCTCGCGCGCGGTTCCGTCCGCCCCTCTCCCCTCAGGTGCACCATCAGTCGCTCGGCGAGGGCAACCTTGACGAGCCGGCGGGAATCGGCGATCTAGGAAAATCGGTAGCTCGGATCCCGTCGTCGCTGTCGCCCCTGCAGCCTCCTTTCGCACGACTGGCGGGGCAAACTTGTGGCTCGTGGCTGGATCGATCGATCGATCGATCGGTCGATCGATCCTCGCGACCGCGATCCGAGTACATTATTTACGGCGCCTGTTTACACCGCGCGCGCGCGCGCGCGCGCGCGCCGCGTAATTTCGCTGGGCGAGAGAGCGGAGAGAGAGCGCCATTTGTCGCGGATCTTATCGCCGGGGAACGGGGAGTCCCCCACCCTCCCTCCCTCCCTCCCTCGCTCCCACCCTTCATTTCGGAGCGGCCCGAGCGTAAGCGCGCCCCCGAAACGGCGCGCGGCCACTGCTTTAGCCCGGATATTTATTACCCCGCCTTATCGAGTGGTGGCCCGCCATGCCTGAAATCGTGAGAATTCCAGCTAAAGCTCCCTGTTCCCTCCGCTGCCGCTCACACACACACACACACACACACACGCGCGCGCGTGGACATAGACACGCGTGGACGCGTTCCTCTTGCCCCGCACCGCGCACGAGCACCGCGTGCATGCCCGCTTACGGGACAGGATGTAACGGAGAACGCGGGACGGAAGCGAGGAGCCGGGGCGAGGAGGGACGCGCGAGGCCTTTGACTGGCGCGCGAGGGGGGCCAGACCAGCGTCAGCCCCTCAGGTTGCTCGGCAAGGGTGCGCGATATTGATTCCCACCTAGCATTTCGAGCGAGAGCGCGCGAGAGGCTCGCTGTCACACTCGCGGCTCCAGCAACGAGTGCGCGATTCCGGAGTGCGCGGCTCCCCACCCTCGCTAACCCCTCTATCGGCATAGCGATTCGGCTAATTTGTTTTTAGTGCGAGGGGACACGCGCCCCCGACCCCTGCAGCTCCCTCCTGCGTGTCTCGTGACGCGTATCGCGACATGAAAGGCAAAGCCGATCGATCAAGGGGTCGATGCCTCGATTCATCTTGTTCCCTCCCGCGACGTCCGCTAGGATTCCAAGAAATCCAGATTGCCGTTCCTCAATTTTTGTCTCCCCATTCCCTGCCGCCGCCGCCGCCGCCCCCCTCCCCCGCCCCCGCCCCCGATCCCCGACGGACGATAAAAAGAGAAAAGAAGATCGCGCAATTAGCGTTCGTTATCCCGAGCGTGACGGCGATGAGCACCAGAGGCCCGCCGATCACGCCCGTCGATATCGCGCGATTATTCCCTGCACCTTGCGCCATGCGTCTCCCCTCCCCCTCCCCGCTCCCCCTCGCCCTCCCGCTGGAACTCGGGGGTGATGGTGGTGCGCGATATTCGAGGCGGCGCGCGGTGCAGCGCGTATCTTCGCTACGGCTTCTCGCGTTATATACGTTTACAGCTTTCCGATATCTAACCCCCCGCGTCCTTTTTCCACGTCTCAATGAGCGACGACGCGGGGTCGCCTCGCATACGCCACCAACCGAAAGCTACCCTCCCCCGGTCGGCCTGGATCGATAACGATCTATATTGCAGGCGGCTGCCTCGAGTGGAGGATGAGGGGGTCTACGACGCCTCAGCGATCGCTGAAGAGGCTATTTGCCTCGTGCTGGTGGCGGTGATGCTGTCGGGCGATGGTCGTGGTGGTGGTTGGTGACGGTAATAACAGCGCGCGAGTGCCGCGGCTCTATTATGATAGCCGAAACTCCCGAAGCTAGCGAACGCGATACACGCTCCGCTCTCGCCCGGAAAATCGGCCCTTTAGACAAAAAGCGGTTATCGGTTACCGTAAAAGCGGAGACGCGTTAACGCGAAGGGCCCCGACCGAGCCTCGAGCCTCGTGCCGAACCGATAAACGCCAAAGTTCGAAGCATGCGTGTCGATTGCCGCGCCGAGCGCCGCCTCGTAGACATACATCTCTGTTATCTCGGACCGTCCGGTCGTCAAGATCAACCTTTTGTCAAGACAAGGTTGATCTTATCTTATCGCGACGCTACGAGATATTATTAATGCGTGCTATCCAGGCTATCCGGCCGGGATTCGGAGTACGCCTGCCTAACGGCGTAACGGACAAATACAAGACAATGAAGATTAATGCTTCGGGCTCGTTCTCCTCGTCCGCTGACCGTCCGTCCGACCGGGTCGACGGCACCGTGTGAACGTTTCGGCAATTCCCCGGGGAGGGCGGCCCCCTCGGACCTTGGGACTCTGTGATCTTATAATCCTGACCCTTGATCCGATCCCGCGATCCGTTCGATGATCCAACGCGAGCGGCGAACGGCTGCCTGTGATTTCGCGAGCTCTGAAATATCGGATGAATAATGCGGAAATCGGATGATTTTCATGGGGACAGTCGAGTCGACATCCCTCACGTAACGCAACCGGACCAATTCCGATCCAAGACTCTCAAGCTTGCTCTCTTACCGTATCGTTGCAGATTAGCAGTCGGCGTGACATGGATGTGAGCTTCACGAACGTGTTAGAGGGGGCTCGTCAGTACTTCCAGGGATTGCCCGTACCGAGCACAGGTGCGGCCACGTCGGTGGAACACAATCTCCACGCGACATCGTCCTCCACGAGTACCGCCTCGTCCACGTCGACGACGACGCACGATCATGGCGCTCCGTCGCAGCCGACTCAGTCGACTCAGTCAACCTCGACTGCCGCCAACGGCGGCAGCGGCAGCAGCAACACCAGCAGCGGCAATAGCAACGGCAGCACTGGCAACAGCAACGGCAACACCAGCGGTAGCACCAGCAATATCCAGGAGTCGAATCGTTACGCTACCGACGTTAGACCGACGTCGTCGATGGAGAGCAGCAACACGGTCGCCGGTTCCAGTTTCTGGAACCCACACGTGGAACCACCCTATCCACCGCAGCCGACCAGGGTCGAAGTCCCGGACACGAGGCCAGGCGACGAAGGCACCGCCATGGAACCCAGCTCCTCGTCCTCCTCGAACAGCATCACTTTAACCGAGATGCAACCCTCTAATCATCAGTCCTCCTCCTCGGGCGCCGTTGTCGCCGTAACGTCGAATCTCCCGCAGAGACCATCACCGGCGCCATCCTCGGCCTCGCTGTCGGCCTCCGCTTCGTCCTCCAACGATCACAATCGTCATCACCACTCGTCGCACCTTCCCCCGAACTCGTCGTCCCATCTGCATCAGATGCAACCGCCCCAGCCGCCACTTTCCCCCGCGCCGGTGTATCAGCAACTCAACAACGTCAGTATGGCGTCCTTCAGCGCGGTGGAGATGCTCGCCTCTTCCTCGACGGTGACCTACCAGACTGCCAGCAATAACGATCGGCAGGCGCAGCCGATCGTCGCGCAGCGGACTCAGTATTACCCGCGTTATCATCATCCGGATATCACAAAGTGCGCGCCGGCTCCGTATTCGCAGGCGTCCATCTACCAGTCCGCCAATGTGGCACAGCCGTCGAACACGGTCCAGCAGCCGAGCACGAGACCGACGCCGATCGAGCAAAACGCGGCGATGTCATCCGGCCTTCAAGAACACCGTTCGCCGGAACAGCAACGGGTATCCGTCAATTATGGAAGCAATGTGCCGCCCGCGCAGAGTCCTCTAGGCGGATCCATAGTGTACGGGTCCGGTTCCTCTTCATCCGTCTCCTCCCAGAGTTACCGTTCTGCTGGCCAGCATCAGCAACAAACTCACCGTCTGACGGCCGCTCCGGCTTCGTGCGTCAGCGACAGATCGCACAGCACGGAGGGGCCGCACTCTTCCACTTCATCCTCGCCGCCGATAATCAGCTCACGCCAGATCACTACAGGCAGCTCCTCCAGTCACATTCCTCCGCAGTCTCAGAATCTTCCGGGGCACATTCCTTCGCCGCATCTGACGTCCGCTTCATCGATGCATCAACAACAGCATCAGCAATCGTCGCCTTTGCAGCCGCAACAGCAGCAACATCATCCTAGTCGCATAAACGTCTCATCGCAGTCGCACAATCCCTCGTACGGAAGTCTCGTGTTACTGCCTCTGCCAGCCGGCGTTCCGTCATCGTCGTCCTCGTCGTCGACGTCGTCGTCGTCCTCGTCGTCCTCGTCCACCGTCGTCGCGACGAATCACTCGCAGCAACAGATGCCACCACCTTCGAGCGGCAATTACCACGTGGCAACAACGCCGTCTCCGCATCACGAGCCACCGTCGCCGCAACGGCAGTCTCCTCACGTGTCCAGCTTGCACAACGCGCATGCATCTCCGTCTCCCCATCATACACCGTCGCCGCACAACAGCTTCCAGCCACACTCGCCGACCTACCCGCCACCGCCACCGCCTTCAAGGTCGACGCCGCACTCGTATCTGCCGCCGGCCAACTCTCAACAGTATCAGTCGACGGCGACTGCCGGTTACGCGACGAGAAACCCTTACGCACCACCGCCACAGTCTTCGTATCATTCCTTCCAGAAGAACCCGCAGGCGAACTCTCAAGGGAGCAGCTATTACTCCCAGCCGAGTCGCTCTCACGGCCAATCGTACGGCATGCAACAGATACTGGTGCCGCCGCAGACCGTGTTCCCCGGCACGCCCGGCAGCAATAGTCTCAGCAACTATCAGCAGAGCGGTGGTAAACACGCGACGTATAACAGCACTGATTCCGCGAAGAGGAGCGCGATGGACACCGCGCCGGCAGCGGCAGCTGCGGCACCTTATGGCACGCATCGCACGCCCGTGCAAAGAGGAAGCAATACGCACAATCTGCCACCAATCGTGACCCTCTCGTCCTACCATTCCAATCGGCGGGAGCTCTTGAGCAAGTCGACCCAGTCGACGATACAGCGGCAACGAATGCACTCTACGGCCGCGACCAAGGTACCTCCTGTCGCGATGCCATCGGCACCATCGTCGATGGTATCGATATCCGGCCAAAGGCTCACCGAGTATTCGATGACGCCAACCTCGGTTATGAACCATGCGATACCGGTAAACGGTAGAACGACAACCGTGACCAATATGACGTACGGCTCGCGGTATTCTGGCCAACAAAGCTACCCACCGTCCTCATACGCCACCACTATAGCACCCAGTCATCACGGTAGTAATTCCACCAGCAGTACCACGGTGACTTCAATCGGTGACGTTTCAACGGGCGGTGCGAGGTCTTCCGTCTCGACGATTCATGCGTACCAGTCTTCCGATGAGCCGGATAGAGCAACGGGATCGTCCTCTTATCATCATCATCATCACCATCATCATCAATCACCGGTGCGAATGACGACCGAGACTTACGCATACAAGGACTATCCCTCATATGCGAATGCGTTGTCCAACGTAGGACAAACTGTCTCGGCCGCTACTGTGGCAGCTTCTCCTTCTCCGAACAGCGTAGTTAGAAAGAGGGAATCACCTTTGGACCTATCGGTAAAAACCGTTAAGACATCAGCGGATTCTACGGCGCAGGATGATATAGAGGCCATCAACACGGACAAACACGTAAGCTCGAGTCTGGGTGGCTCCAGGAACAGTATGACCAGGCCGATGGCGCCGCCGCCACCTGTGCACCAGTTGGCGTCGGTTCAACCATCGTATCCATCGGCATATGATTCCAGACCATCGAGTAACTCGAGGAATAACTCCGTACCTGTAACGTGTATCCGAACCTCGACGCCACAGACCGTCTGCGCGCCCAAGGTTGATTTCTTGCCAGATTTTAATTCAACGCCATTGCGTCATCAGTCACATCATGAGAATCCTCTTCGAAGAAGCACCACGCAGCAGTTGTACGTTCCACCCGCTCAACCTCTCTCGTCCCATCACGCGAACAATACCGCTCCATTGCCTCACATGTCCACGTTCAAGAAGCGTCCACTGCCCACGTCGCCGCTGTACGATGGTCTCACGATACCACCGTCGTCTTCGTCGTCATCGTCGCTGACCTCGTCATCCGCGTCCTTGTCGTATCTTCAGACGAACGACTCCGTCTCCTCGAAGTTCTCCAAGTATTCTACGATGATGGACGCATCGTCGCGTCTCGCTTCGCACGAATTGCCTGCACAGGATTATCCGCCCGATCCGAGCAAGTATTACTTAACGGACAGCAGAGCAAAGTTCGATCAGCAGCGCGAACGAATGTCATTGAAAAGGGCTGGAGACGTGATCTATGGTACAGGGAGCGCCAACAAGCAATCTAGGCTCTCTTGGCGAATGCCAAACGCCGATAAACAAATCGAGCCGAAACTGTCGATTACCTCGAACATGTTGGGCGAACAGCAGAAACGTCAGGATATGGGTTTACCAGCCACCTTGTCAAACGGAACTCTCGTAACACCGAATGCTTACGAACAGAGACCTGATAGTGGTGGCTGCTCCACGTCGGAACTGTCCAGGTATCAGCCGGCTTACTGTGATAAGAGAAACTATCCGGAATCCAAAGTGATGCGCAGCTCACCGTCATCGTACAGTCACCCGGCCATCACAAAACCCATGAACGTACACCCGTTACCGCAACAGTTGAGCGGCGCTCAACTGACCTATTCGAATTATCGCCAAACGATCCAGAAGACGGCGTGTGTTCCTGTCGGAGCGTCCGGCGGCCAACCGACAGATCAACCTAGCAATACCGGTGCCGACAAAAGGGTGCTCAGTTTGCTGAGGAACAGCCTAGAGAACAAGCAGCAGAGAGACGAGCAACTCAATAGTCAGCAGCCTATTTTGGTCAATCACAGTCAGCAGAGCTTCCAAAATAAGGTAAAGTTCCTGCAATCTCTTCTTCATCCTCGCGAGCATCCTTCATTCTCGGACGATGTTCCCGGTAGACGATTTGCCTTCTCTCTGAAAATTAACCAAGTTCGTTCAAAACTAATTATTGCCGAAGGATGGAAGGGCCTCGGGCCTCCAAAGCTTTCGCACTTTCGCGTTGCACCGTTGAGTTGCTGAGCAATGGTAGGCGATAACCAACCGCTTCTGATTACAATGCTCGCGGAATTCCCCCAGGTCGTCGCACCAGTCGAGCCCAAGACGAACATCGGCAGACACAATCTGTCACCGTTTACGGCAGCCAGCCTGCTGGAGCGTAACAGTAATACACCGCCACATTACAAGCTACATGTACCCAGAGCAGTGGACTCGATCACTCAGGAGGCACCCCGCAGCATGTACGCCTCGAGAGTGAACGCATCTGCCACGTTACCAGGCAAGGAGGCTTCTCTCGCGGGACCTCGCAGTGCCGAGAATCAGATCCATCGCGACAAAGATGACGGCTTAGCTGCCATCCTCGCCGCAAAGATCAGAACGAAGGCGGAACTCAAACAAGTGCGTATCGCCATCATCGCGCGCGCGCGCGCGCGCGCGCATAGCGTTTCCTGCTCGATCAGGTTTTCTTAATTTTTCTTCTTTCTCTCGGATTTAGGTCGGAACTGGCCAGTTTACGACGAAAGCATCTTCTGTGATTCTGCAAGATTTATCATCGACACCGAAAGGTAATTAGCCCGCCGAGACCTATCGTCTAATAGTTTGGGTTTAGTGTACCGATCAGTTCGCGCTAGCTAAATGATCTTCCGCGATCATTTCCGTGATTGTAAGTTATCAGCGTAGGGCTCTTCAGTATCTTGCAAATTTCCTTACGATATTATTCGTTGAAGCGATTCGAACTCGTGACTCGTGCGCGTGATATTGCGATGATGTTCATTAAATTGATTATAGTACGCGCAAGTTCATGATGACTTTCCGATTGAATAAAATATGATTTATATCGCGCGCAGAGATCGATAGCGCAGCCTCGACATCGACGCCGCATTCCGGGTCATCCGCGGGCAGTCCGCCGAAATTGAAGCGCGAGAAAAATGTGTCCTTGCCACCTAGAAGACGTTTGTTCTCGAGAACCGATGAAGATAATATACCCGTAGCAGCAACTGTGCCTACAGCTACCGCAGCTGCTTCTACGATTCCAGCAAGGGCCAGCGGATGCAGGAGCTCCTCTGAAACATCAGTGTTTGACTTCCGGGAGAGCGATTCCGAGGGCGAAATGCCGGTTCTCGAGCGCCAAACATTGGAGGAGATGAGGAGGGACAGAAAGCAGTTGTCCAAGGTGCAACCACCGATCCCCCTCAACGACGCTGTATGCATGAGCATGGCATCCTCCACGGATCTCGTGAAAATAGAACTAAAGGTAATACCACGGGCGGAATTAGGGATAAAGGGAGAAATGAGAGATCAATTTCCCTCTATTGATCCCTGTCTCTCGATCTCTTCCGCGTGCTTTTAAAATCGCGATTTTATTTTTACCGTTATCGGATTATGGCTTGCAGGAGAATGAGAAGATCAACGACGCGGATCCATTCTGGAGCGTGACCTGTGATAAGTTTATGGAGCAGCTACGTGCGGGTGATGCCGCGAAGAAACGTGGACGTAGAAAGAAGCTGGCCAACAGCGGGACGTTGAAGTGCGAAAATGCGCTATCCAACGATAGCGATAAGGAGTCGGATAGTCAAATCAAGGTTGAGGATATTAAGAAAGAGTCGCCGGAAACGAGCAACGAGGACGGAAACATGGTTTTCAAGAACATCAGGCTCAATACGGAATCTGATCTACCTAGGAAGGACCTAGATAGACGATCGAGCGACGATTCGGACGAACCGTTAATCAAGAGAACGAAACAAGTGGTGAAGAAGGAGGATAGCGATTGCGACGAGGAAGTGATATGTCGAAGGAGACGGATTCGCCGTGGCAGCAGGATCAAGCTCGAGTCTAGCAGCGGCAGCGAATCTTCGAGCGAGGACAGCGACGCCAGTACTGAGTTCGGCGGTTCATCCGTGGCTGATAGACTCCGTGCAAGGAAGCGCTCCATGGCCAATGCGTCCGAGAGCGAAGGCATGAAGCTTCGTTCGAGGGACATGACACCCCACAAAGTGAAGATGGAAAAGGAGACGAAATTATCGCCGTCCAAAGGTGGTGGAACGTCCCAAAAAGCGAAACCAAAACCATTATTTGGCGATGGCAGTGATTTTAGGCCTGGTTGGGAAGAGGAAGTATACGTGTACAAGAAATCTCTAAGAATGCCAGCTAGATTGATAACGGTATCGAAGCCATCGCGCTTTCACCGACTGTCTACCTCGTTGCCGGACCTGGATCCTGGTTCGCCAGCTTTATCCGTCTCGATGGACAGTTCTGACGTATGCTTGAATCGCAACAAGAGGCTGATAGACAGCGATATGGAGTCCAACTGTAGCTTCAGCATCACCGGACTCGGCAGCAAAATCGACGACGAGGAGGCAACTTCATCGACGACCGTTTCCTGCCCTCCGAAAGCCATGATGAAATATTCTCGCACAGAAAACAATTCCATCGTCGACGTTCTCGCGCAGAAGGTCGGAAGTGGCGGTGGCGGTCAAAAGGACGCGAAGAAGAGGCAAAACTCGAAGGGTAACAAGTTCCTTAATAAGAGCAGCAATGAACCGGAACTTTTGCCGACCCCGGGCCTCATGCCACTTCTGTCAGAAACATCGAAGAGTTCCAAGAATAGGATTTCGATTAGGAATAATCGATGCCCGATCAAAGTCACCGATTCTGTGCTTGGTTATTTCCGTAAGGAAACGGTCAACAACTTCCGCGAGGCATTCAAGAACAATCACACGCTGCCGAACGAGTTCTCCGCTCTGGTCTTAAAAAGTAGAACAAGAACAGAAACGAAAGTATTGAAGAAGGAGGTGACTATTCGCGAAGTATTCGGCGAAGATAGGCCTGCATCGGCGCCGCCCATGCAGAATCACGATGACACGTCTCAAGATGATGATTCGCAGAATGAGACGCCAGACATCGCACTGGGCAAAATGCGAACGTTGAAGCAAAGAGTGGTATCTCGTTTGAGGAACGTTAACATATTACGAAGCCATAAAGCGCTCGTCAACTCGAAGCGTCGCCTGCTAAGCGCCGAAAGGCGGAAGGATTTGCTCAAGTCACTCGCAGACAAGAATCGCATCAAGACTGAGGTGGAGCAGGAGGAGACGAACGACGCCAGGGAAGAAGAGAATAACGAAATTGAGGACGACAAGAATGATCTGGAGGTCCGCAGCAAGAAGAAATTGAAGCTTCGCTCATGCCGACGGAAATTCCGCTCGGGATTCGATTACATTCGCAAAAAGAAAAAGCCGTTGAAGAAGGACGAGGCATTATTGAAGGAGAGGAAAAGAGTACGTGTACATTGAAAGTCTTTCACGCTTGTCGTCCGCTCATACATTCATTTCAATCGCAAATTTTTTTTTTTAAATAACGAAATTGCTTTACCGATCACATTCTCAATGTTCGCAATGTTCATCTTGCAGCAAAGCCAGCCCGCTAAACCTAGTCCGGAGTGCGTAGGCGATATTCAGTCTGAAATTAGGACCTGGGTTATCAAGAAGGGCATCGGCGAAACCACGTTACATCGTGCTGCCCGACTTGGTTACACGGTAAGATGACGATTCAATGCGATCGCCCTTTTACGTTGCAGAGCTATCATCAACTATGAATCGTGAATCTAATCTGTTCCTCAGGACGTGACTGCTTATTGCCTGGAGAAGCTCAACAGCGCGCCGAGTCCCAAAGATAATGCAGGATACACGCCGCTTCACGAGGCGTGCTCCAAGGGTCACTTGGAAATTGCGAAGCTCCTGCTGTCTTATGGCGCAAATGTCAGCGAGAGCGCCAACGGTGGCATCAGGTAAAGTCCCCGCCAAGATATCGCGAGTTTTCGCAATGTTGCAACAGCTCTTCTTCTCGAATCAAGTCGACTATTAATTCGATTCGATGTATATAACAAACTGGTAACTTCTCAGGCCACTGCACGAGGCAGCCGAGAATGGTGCTACGGAGCTGGTACGGTTGCTGCTGTCTTATGGAGCCGATCCATTATTGGCTACCTACTCGGGTCAAACGCCTCTGATGCTGGCCGTCGACACCGAGGCCAACTCCATTCTCGAACAGCATCTGGATGATATTCAAGGACGCACTACCGTGCCATGGTCATTCGCTGGTCCGGCTTCTATTTTCGGTACGCGAATCGTTACCAGCGAGATTGTCGGAAATCGTCTGCTCAAACTGCCGCGTGAACTCTGATCGAATTTGTTACGAATCTGCCTTCAGATCCGGAAGAGACGGGCTTCAATCCGCTAGATGACGTTCCGTTGGACAGTCCGGAGTCGATTCAGCTGGATGATGTGGAGATGGAGGTGAGCGACATCAATCTTCCCGTCCTCTTCACCCTGAACAACGATCCCGACAAGTGGGTGCTGCTTCAAGATCTCATGGCGATTTTAAGGCTAAAGAGCCGCGACGCCCTCCTTCGTCAGATCAACCCGAAGGCCCAGTCAGGATCGCCCGCGGTCGCGCATCGCGAGGTTATGCGCGAGCTGAAGCTGCCGGATTTCCTGGAGCAAACGCGATGCTGCCACTTGCTGAGTGGCGGCGAAAGGATCAACGTGCGTGGCTCCAAGGTCACGCTCATCAAGTACAACGAGAAAGTCAAGTCCCTGTTGAATGTGGAGAAGGTACTGATCAGTCTTAGGTGACAGGAGGTGTCGCTGGGGCGGTCATCTCCCCAGGCGTCGAAACCGTCGACCTCGATTACGGTTAAAGAACACCCGAGGAAAGTCGAGGGCAAGGGTGCCGCCGTTACAATCGTGAAACGCGAGCGTCAGAGCAGAAAACGGCAGGAGGTGCGCAACAAGAATCCCACGGAATGAATCGACTTTGGTTGATCTCCTATCAAGATTCAACTGGAAGAAGATTCAACGGAACAAGATTCTGTGAGAGAATCCTCGTTGAGGCCTGTCGCGAAGGCTAGATTAGTCGAACGATGCGTTCTCCGTCTGTTTTCGATTAAAGAGAGAAGACAACAAGTTCCTGCAGCGCGTCGAAGTCGGATGTTGAATGTTTGCCAAGTGGATTCGTCTCTGGAATCTTCGATCAGCTGATGATCAGTCGCGTAGCGTAGCGTAGCGGTATTTTTCACGTGCGTCCAAAGACTCTCCGGCGTTCCTCGGTCCGATGGTATCTCGAGTTTGTTGGCGTTGAAGACTCGATCATCCATGCGTCTAATGCAAAGCCTGCCTGGTCGTCAGTGCGACGGAGACGATAGCCTTGCCGTTGAGAGAGAGAAAGCCGGGAATCCTTACCAGAGCGCCACGATTGGATCTCGTGCAATCGGTGCAAGCGCGTTCTCTCAAACGGGACGAATGGAATTGATCTAAGAGCGCAGCTAAGAGCGGAGACAACGGAAACAGCTACCTGTGACATTATATAGCAGTATTTAATTGGGATATACGTAATCTACATGTATAACCCATAGAACGATGATATTTTATTAATTCTCTTAAGGACTGATTAAATAATCGTAACGTTTCCGAGAGCAAGCGGGGAGGAAAGAGGGAAAACCTCGTTCGAATAGATGAAACGAACGGAGTCGCGCGGACGTCAGGTCCCTCCGTCAGTGTCGCGCGAATCGCGAAATAGTAATAATGTGACGATGGTGTAACATAGATAGTAATGATAAATTATCTTAGGGGGGAAACGTAGTTGTCGTTATCAGATATATTTTTATCCGCTCGTCGCTCCACGAAGTTTCTCTCTTGTTTTCTCTCTCTCTCTCTCTCTCCCCCCCCCCCTCTCTCTCTCTCTCTCTCTCTCTCTCTCTCTCTCTCTCTCTCTCGCTCTCGCTCTCGCTCTTGCTCTCGCTCTCCCCTCCTCCCTCTTTCTCCAAGGGATCTCATTCCGTGAGGATCGTGGAAACTGGAGCGCGAGCCCGCCGGCGTTCCGACTTTGCGTGCATTCGCGTTAACGTTGATCCTCCTTTTTCCGTTTCGTTAGCTCGAATAGAGGCGGCGTCGTCGTCGTCGTCGTCGACGACGTCGTCGTTACGACTGGAATACGATGCGAACGAATGTCGGCGGGAGTGGGGTAGGAGGACGCAACGAGGTGCTAATTCGGGATAGCTAAGAGGGATAGACGATCGTGTTACCACTTTAGTCCTACTTTTTCCGTTCTCTCCTCCCGCGTCGGAGGGGAGGGTTGTATGTTGTGCGACGTTGTGTCTAGGAAAAATGTATTAATCGACGATCCGAAGATAGCGATCGCTCGCGATCGCTCGCGATCGCTCTGAACACACACAGCCGGAGCCCGCGCGGAATTGATCTCGCTGCGCAGCGCAAATCGACACGGCCGCGCATGCGTAGAAGGATGCACGTCTGTCCGTCTAGATCTATTCTCATCGGTTCCGCGCTCCATTCCTGTGTCTTTCGCGTCGTTTCTGTTGGTGATGCGGCGGGACGTGTCGATTGCACGTGCTTTCTCACGGATGGAGGCTGTTCGGTTTGCGCTCCAGCGTAGCGATCCATCTATGTCGGGTACTCGGATGCGAGAAAATGTAGCGCGGACTCGGTCGGCGATGGCGGCTCAATTCTCGTAACACGGGAAGTGCAATCAGCGGCACTCTGACGGTTTTGTTTTGTTGATCGTCCAGGTGCACGGATCATTGTTTTGTAGAAGACTTTAGGCGGCAGGAGGAGATAGGGGGGTTGAGCCGAGGGTTCTCTCCGCGTCGGATGAACACCGTCGAGCAACGCTCACTGTGCAATAACATACCCGATTTTTTACACTTTACCCCGCGGAGTGATCGCGATTCTGTTGTTCGATGTTGGCACATCGCGACAATCGGGCGCACGCTGGAAACAATGCCGAGACAATGCGAGTACGTTCCCTCGTACAGTACAAAATGGCACGTTTTAATTTAGCGAAAATGCGTAAGCGAGTGCGAGTGCGTCGGCGAGTGCGACCTCGAGGGAACTGGCGGCGACAGAAATCGGGGAGAACCCTAGAAGGCCCGCGAGGTCGATCCCGGAAATCGGGAAGAGATCGAAGCAGCGAGGCCCGATCAGCGATCATGCCGATGCCGCGTGTTCTCCATCTCCAGCAATTTAGGGACGTGAATTTTAGCGGACAGAAGAGGAGGGGTGGGGACGGGGGTGGGGGGGGGAGAGCTATTTTAAACGTTGACTGAGCCAGTTCGATCGATCGTGTACTTATCTCGTCCCGTGGCGCGTCAACCTTTAGATTAGCCGTGAAACTCTCAGCGCGCGCGCGATCGTCGCGGGTCAAAGGGGGTGACCCGACTCGCGATGCTCAGGCCGCGATGTTGATGCCGCGCGATCGCGCCGTGCGGCGGCTGAGGTTTCAATCAGTTATAATCAGTCTCAGGGAAAAATCCACGTGTATTCTTGAAGATAAAATAATACCTTGGCGATGTACGATGCGACGATGTATGCGTAATATGTTATGCGGTGTGCGTTACCGGTGCGTGCGTGTACAGTAGCTAGCTCACAGAGGAAGCAGTCGTAAGGGTCGAGGGGGAAGAGGAAGAAAAAAGAAAAGGAAAAAAAAAAGAAGGAAAAAGAGCAAAGAGAAAGAAGGAAAGAAGAAGTCGCGTCGCGCCCTACGAGAGGAGGAGACCGATCGGTTAGAAGCTAAGTTAGCTCGACGAAGTTCAGTGATATTGATCGCGATTGCCGATCGCGATTCGTCGCGCGAACGATCGACGATCCGCGCTTCGGCCGGCTGCCCTTGCGATTTTCGTTCAAGCGATTATATTAGATTAGAGGGGTAGTCAATTGTCATTGCTACCGATTATTGTACATACGCCGTCGCATTTTCCGTATTATTGGAATTGCGAAGAGGAGAAGAAAAGGGGGGAGGGAGGGAAGAAAAAGAAAAAGAAAAAAAAAACACGAAAAGGAAAGGGAAAGAACGAAGAGAGAGAGAGAGAGAGAGAGAGAGAGGCGGACGCCTCGCGACGCGGACGGACTTGCGCCGCGACTTTCTCTCCTGGCGGAAAGTAATAGGGCAGGAAATAGGGAAATCATGTACGTACTGTATGTATCTCTTGCTCCTTCAGGTAGCCGATCGTGTAAGGTGTAAGGTAGACGGCGGTTGACACGTTCATATCGGCGCGTGCTGTCTGTGTATAATGTAAAGCATCGATGATTCTCATGTCGCGTCTACGTGCACGACGCAAACATATGCATATGCATATATACGAATGAGGCATGTATATACGCACATACACACATACACGTACGCGCATACACACAGACATTTCGTATTGTGATTAGAACTCTCGACGCTAATGTTATCGTAATCGTATCGCGCGACTATTTGCTCCTACTATTACTATATTTACCATTATTATTACGCTGCTATTCTACTACTACTACCATTACTATTATTATTACTACTACTATTGCTACTACTACTATTACTACTACTACTACTACTACTACTACTACTACTACTACTACTACTACTACTACTACTACTACTATTACTACTACTACTACGTACGCTTTTTTATTGTATCATATATACATATATATAGAGAGAGAGACAGAGATAGTTATTAATGGATGTACATTTTCTTAGCCGTGTAACGTTCCACGTATTCACGCACACGCGTGTACACGCGCACACACACACACGCACACAAACATAGGCATCCACACCTGTACACATACACACGTACACGTACATAGCGCCTCTCCGCTCTCGCGCCTCTCCCTTGTAATTTATATATTCAAGAAACTTCTAAATGTGTTAACGCTGCTGCTTTAAGAGAATCGCGGACGAAAGAGATAGAGGTTATATTAAGAGGGAAAAAAAATAAATAAATAATTAAATATATATATATATATATATATATACACACACACGGACACACGCATACACGCGCGCGCGCGCGCGCAAAGATGAACAAATATATATATATATAAAAATAAATAAATAAAGATATATATATATATACATATATTTTATTTCAGAGGTTTAGTTCTCGAAACAACGTTGACGCTGATGAACAAATTAGAGTCTTACTGTGATTCGTGTAAAAAGGAACTGTCGTTATTATTATTGTCAACGCCGTAGCCGAGTTATAAGCGAGTCACTATGGATCCGACGATTGACTTTTTAAACGAAGAGAGAGAAAAAACAAATGGAAGAAAGGGGATGGATGATATTTGTGATTTTTTTTCGCTAGCAACAATATCGAGTTATCCGATCGATGTAATAAAAACAAGTATTTTTACCGAAACTCTTCTATTCCTATCATCCGTCAGCCTCCCCTCGCCTTGATCCCCCGCAGGCACCTGCTAATCGCCGATTTGCGTGGCACGATCTGGCAAGGTTCGCCTTTCCTCTGTACTCGTTACTAGGAAGAGAGGCCTCTTCCTCATCGTATTCGGATACAAAGCGATACCTTGGCGGGCATCACCCGGTCGCATGGTCGAGGAATCTGAAGGCCGCAACGGGAGAGGGGAAGAAGAGAGAACGCAGGCAGAAGAACGGTAGTAAAATTGGTAAAATTGGTTTATTAACTATTTAAAAACGATGAAACAAGGTGAACATGAGATTGACAATTCAATAAGTAATATTATTAAATAGACTATAGAGGTGTATAATAGGTGTCTGCGGTAATTATTCTCTTTATATATATATATACGGTCTTTTACATCGAGACAGACATCCCTTAACTCGGCGAAACCAGGCCCTCTGTCCTTCAGGCACAAGCCGAAGCTCGTCGCTTCGTATCTCGTTCCATCTCGCATAACGCCGCGCTTAATGTAACATTAATCTAGGACCCGCGTTTAAGGAGGGGRGGGRGCGGGGGGGGGGGAGGAAAGAAAGAAAAGAAAAGAAAGGACGAGTCGCGCTCGACAGAGAGATTAGATTATCGTTTCCCTCCCCTTTTCCCTCCCGCCGCCGTCGCCACGCTCCTACACACGCCGCGCGCGAGTTGACGTTGCCACGTTGAAATAAGGGGAGCAAAATCGGGAAAGAGGAAAAAGAAGAGAGAGAGAGAGAGAGAGAAAGAGAAAGGAAGGAAAGAAAAGAAACGCTCGGCTCTATTCCGGGCGACAGAAACGGCCGCGTCGGCGTGTCGGGGCGCCTCGCGCTCCCCGGCCGTCTCTCGCCATCGTCGTCTTCATCATCGTCATCATCATCGTCCTCATCGACGTCGTTCCTCTCCTACGCTCGCGACTCGCGTGTCGCGAAAATACCAGCTATATTACAATTACACCGTCGCGACGACGCGCTTCCCGCAACAATTGGACCTTTCGCCCGCGCATCGCCGCAGGGATCTCTCGTCTCGTCTCGTATTCCTCCGCCGGAGAAGCGGAACGAGCAAGCGGCCGAGATTGATCAGAGCCGTCGAGGGAGGGACGCGAAGCGCGTCCGCCGCAGAATCCGCTCGCTCCTTCGCGACTCTCCGCCGGCCGGAGCCTAAGTACACCGCAAGTCGGTTCCCCGTCCTCCTCTCGCCCTTCCTTCCCGCGAGATTGCACCTGAGACTCGCAGCCGAGAGTTCGCGCGGAAGCCGGATCTCGCGTGTGATCACGCGGCGGCTGAATCCGAGAACTATCCGTTAAAATATACCAAGGAGCGGCACGCACGCACGCACGCACGCACGCACGCACGCACGCACGCACGCACGCATGCGCCGGGGCTTTCTACGCGACCGATCGGCCTGAGGATCCATTAGCTGCGACCGTGTCGGGCAATGCTTGTGCGACGACGATCGCGCGAGTGCAAGCGTGAGCGTGCAAGTGCGAGAGAAAAACCTGCCCAGGCCTTCTCCCTTTCGCGCTCCCTCCCCCCTTCGCAGAGGAGGGGAGGTTTCTCTTGTCCTGCTGCCGTGTCTGCTTTTCCTCCGTCTCGAGTACACACGCGAGTACAATATGTATTTACAATAATACATACCTACTATCGTATAGTAATAATTTAGTAGTGATATTTAAATTACAATAGTGCTTCTTCTTCTTCTTTTTCTCTGCTCTTTCTCTTTTCTCTCCCTTCGCCAATTCCTCTCTCTCTCCGTTCGCTTCTCTCATCTCGCGAAATACATTGTTGCACATAACCCACAGTGTGATTGGCTTAGTCATCTAGCTGTACAAAACATTATATATCGCTATGTGTGTCTCTAGCATCTAAAGATTTGTCCTGTGTGAGGTTTTCCTTTTCTCTCTCTCTCTCTCTCTCTCTCTTTCTCTCCTTTTTTTAACCCCTTTTCTGCTTTTTTCTTTCTTCCTCCTTTCTCTTTTTTGCCTTTAGCGTTTCCTTCAATCCGTGAGGTTCCGTCAAACAACACATTAAACACACGTCGCTGGAGTTACGGTCTCTCTGTCTCTCTCTCTCTTTCTCTTAGCCGTGTTTCTTTCATCTCCCTTTCGTCGAGCACAACTCGTCGACGTGGTCATCGGCGCGCTAATCGCGCTTAAGTACATTAAAAAATACCGCGCTCGAGTACGATCGGACGAGCGTGTCGCTTCGGTAGCTCGGCCGAGTTCTCTCTCTTTCTCTCTCTCCTTCCCCGCTCTCACGACCCCGACGGTCGAGCTGCCACCCTCTGTTCTGATCCGGTCCTGGCTGACGCCACCCTGCGACTTCCTCGAGCAATTGTACAATCTCCGCGAGGTCAATTCATAAAATTAGAGACGATCGCACGCGAATAATCGGCGATCAGAAGCGTTACTTGTTTCCCTCTCTCTCTCCCTCTCTCTCACTCCGTCGCTTTCTTCCTCCTCCTCCTCCTCCTTCCCGCGCCTCTATCTCTCCTAATCGGAGAGACACGTCGGCCGCGACAAGAATTCAGCATGACGAGCACGCGGGACTAATGCCGAGGCTTCCTTTCCTGACGATTTCCCCTCGAAGATTCCAAAGACTCGGCGGGGAGACTAAATCGCAATCGATTTATCGCGGGAGGGGAACGGTCGGTCGTGTCCCGCCGTTGAAGTATTCTCTCGGCTGAAATCTCTCGCGGCGATTTACGCCGCGCTGCGCGCCTCAAGCAGGGACGATCTCGCGCTACATAGATGATTGATGAAACGTGGAAGAGAGGGAGGAGGCTGGGAGGAAGGAAGGAGAGCAGGGAGGGAGGGAGGAAGGGAGAGAAGGAGGGAGGGACGGGGAAGGGCGTTAGAGCGTTACTTAATCGCATTTATCGTGAATAATTAAGCTTGACGTCTCGGCGGCAGGGTCCAAGCGTTGGGCCCGTGCTGAGCGTGCGGGGCAGGACGTCACAGTTGCTGGTCCCTGCAGGGGACCCAGATGTTCGGTCCTGATTGCTCGGAGATGACCTCCTTCACCTTCACGTAGATCTCCTCGGGAGTGTCTCCTTGGACGACGGCTGCAAGATACGAGGGAACCGAATTACGCAACAGGAATATTCGCTCGCTCGAGTCTCTTCTCGTCGATCGCAGTTTCGCGGATGACCGCGCGCTTAGTGAACACTCGAGAGACATTACGATTTCAGCGAGCCGTGCGGAATCTCAGCTCTCGCACTCGGCGAGTCCGAACGTCGACTTACCAGTAAAATATTCACCGAATTCTTGCTCCATCTTCAGGGCGCGCTCGTACGTCTTCTTCGCTTGCTCCTCAGTCATCCTCTTGTTCATTTCCCTGCGGAGCGGAAAGAGAGATGATAAGAAAGATAACAAACAGGCATGACGCGAAGGGCATCGGGATTCATCGGCGGGACTCACATGACGGATTCGACTGACTTCGGTTTGATAAAGATGGCAATGGGATAGAGCTGCGCTACTTGTAGCCTCTTGATAGCATTTCCGCTCACGTCAAGAATACAGTGCTTGCCCTGCAAGAACGAATCGATCGTAATCCCGATAAGCCGATTAGCCGATATAACCAGTACATCTCTTGGACACGTGGTCGAGGGAGCCCTCGCCAACTAATGAATTACCTTCTCCGCCACTTCCCGCACGGACGCAACGGATGTCCCGTACAGATTGTCGTTATACTGCCCGGCCTCTATGAACAAGTGATTCTGTATGTCCCTCTCCATCTGCTCCCTCGACGCCACGAAGTGGTAATCCCGCCCGTCTATCTCGTACTCTCTTCTACTCCTGGTCGTATCTGCGAAACGGATGCGCAAAGGAGGTCAGACTGAGACAGATCTTGCTACTGCCAGCATTGAAGGCTATCAGGCTGACAACTCACGTGGTACGCAGCTGCCGAACTTGTCGGGGAACTCGGAGATGACGTCGTCGTTGATGCGATCCTTGAGCGGTCCGAGAACGATCACCGGGCGCGTGTACTGTATCGTCAGCTGCTGCACAGCCTCGTACGAGAGCACGTTCTCTTCGCTGCCTGCAATCGTCCAGTGGAATATAGGTATCGCGGGGGCGCAACGCCGCGACGCGCCCCCCTTCCCGAGGGGGGCGACCGCCGGTCGTTTCGTTAGTGGAAACCCCGCATTCAAAGAAACTCCGACGACACACAAGTTCGCTCACTCAACAGCAACGTAAAGCAACACGCCTCGACACTCATCATCGCGGACAAACACGCGCCCCAGCGGGCTCTCCTACACCAGAAGGGACAGGCTGCGGATCGCGGATCCCTTTGTTGATTAATCTCTCTAGGCGGAGTCTGCGTTTCGACCTCGCTCGAGATGATCGCTGAAAGGCCGGACGGTCATCGCCCCTTCGGACTCCTCAGCCTCATCTCGAGTCACGAGCATGCTTTCAACGTTGGGGCGGGAGGGGCGGGCGGCAAGGTCAATTCGAAGCGAGGCGGGGTACAAAGCTACCTCCCAGTGACTAGAAAACTTAAGCAACCCGTGGTTGGGGGGGAGGGGAGGGGTGAGAGAGACATCGGGATGCAAGTAGCGTTAGTATAGCGACTGTACACCGGTCTGGCAGAGAAAGAGACCAAGAGAGAGAGAGAGAGAGAGAGAGAGAGAGAGAGAGAGAGGGGGGGGAGGGATCTGCAGTCGCGATGACGTCCGTTTGAATGCAAAACGCTCGGTACATCATCACCTGAGCCTGATGCGAGGCGGCGAGGTCGCGGCTCGCTTCCGTCTGAATCTCGACGATCGGGATCGAGCAGAAACGACAGCACGATCCTCCCTTCGTCAGGGCGCTTTAATTGTCGCCGTTAATGCCCGTCACGGATTGCAAGGATCCGAATGGACCGCGGGGACCTGAATGGAAGCGACACTTCCGCGAGGGCACGTCTCATCGGTGATCCCCCGAGGAAGCGCACGCGAGAGAGATCAGCGGCTCCGAGAGGGATCGGATATAATCGGGCGGCCTCGAACGACGGCGAGCCGTGCTCGCGATCGGCCCTTCGATCCTCATCAACGAGAAACAAGTCACGGAGCTGCGATCGAGAGAGAGAGAGAGAGAGAGACAGAGAGATCGGCAGCGCGAACCGTGACGAACGCGACGATAACGAGCGTTCCCCTCCGCTTCCTCTTGAATCCCCCCCCCTCCTCCACCCATCCGAACTCTCCCCTTACTACCCCCCTCCCACCCCGCCCTTTTGCCCCGTTGTAATCGCGGCCGCGTGCTCGCTGCGGGTTCGTCGCATGCGTTTGCATGCCAGCGCAAGCGTTAATAGGGTGGAGACAACACATCGGGGCGTTTCAAGATCGGTGAGGAGGATCGTTACGCACACACTGGCACAGCCGGGTTGAGGGATGTTGCAAACAACATGGCCGTTGCTCTCGACGGGGTTATCGCCGTCCCGCGGCGATCCGAGTTAGTCTCCTGCGGGAGGGAGGGAGAGAGGGCGGGAGAGAAGGAGAGGATGGAGGGAGGCGGCAGGCGGGCAGGCAAGAAAAAATAAAAAAAGAAATCCGCTTTGCACACATTTGCTCTCGGCTGCGACTTACTGAGCTCGTCACGGGGCTCACCGGCCTCCTTTTCCAGATAAACTAACGTGAGTTCCTCCATATATGGCAGTTGCACGCGATACAAAATTTCTCTACTCCCTGCGGCGCAAGACACATCTTGAATGAATAAGAAAAAGAGAGGGAGGGCAGTAGAAATATGCATGCGAGAGACCGCGAGATGATGATGATGGCGGACGGCGGAGGAGACGCGGGCGAGATTACGGTCCTGGCGTCCCAGGACGTTAAGGAGGACGGAAGGACTCGCGCCAGATATTCCGGCGACGGTTAGTCCTGATCGGAAACGCGAGGTTTCGATGATCGACGAACGAAATCGACGACCGTCGACTCGAAATCGCCGCGCGTGCGTCAGACACACTTGCAAAGATGTCGATCTCGCGCATGCGCGATCAAGTCCTTGCTCGGCTCCGGCCGCCCGACTTTCTCAAGGAACGAATGTCCCGTCTGCTCTTAATCTCGATTTGACTATCGACTATCGTATCCTGCTAGGAATCGACGAGGACTTTGAGTTGACTGTCTCATCTCGTTTTCTCTGAAACCTGAGAGGATTCTCTAGATGCCGCTGCCGCTGCTGACAATGACCGGCACCCGCTTTCTGGATCGATCGATCGATCGACTGGCTCGGTCAGCTCGCGGGGATGAAATGACGCAGACGGAGATGGACATGCATGGAGATTTTCGGTCAGGACATTTCAAGCGCCAACAATCCGGCGAGTCCACTCACGCCGCTCTGAATTTCTATGTTCACGCGAGTGCATTAAGGTATATCGGCGGATATCGCTGCCGTTAGCCAATACGAACCGTTATGGTCGATGTTTGCGTATCGACATTATCGACATGCTCGTGAAGCAACATCGTGACCGAAATTCGTTATCTCGCATGGCTCACCCAGGCAATACGATCTCTTCACTGTGAGAAAGAGTAAGAGAGAGAGAGAGAGAGAGAGAGAGAGAGAGAGAGAGAGAGAGAGAGAGAGAGAGAGAGAGAGAGAGAGAGAGAGAGAGAGAGAGAGAGAGA
>JAHMML010000079.1:530508-622351 GCA_020341155.1 Eciton burchellii
TTCTTCTTCTTCCGGTCTAGCGTCGATTGCTGAAATCAATCCGCTGCGTTGTGCATGTCGGAAATGGATCGGTAATCGTTTGGAGAGGGCTTGCTCGCTCTCGAGTCTCGCAGTTTCGACGCGCTCGTTAGCTGATAGAGTCTCATCGTGGGATTTCGTGTTTCCCGAGGGAGAACCACGAGGAGATCGTTTCTAGAGCGAACGCTCGTCGCACGCGAGCGTTTGATCGGTCAGTTCCATGTTTGAGAGCTGCGAAAGCGAGCGCGATCGCGGCGCTCTGTCAGATATCGCGAATTACTTCGAGGTATCGATGCAGAGTATGAGCGAAGGACAAACAGCCCGCGTCGTTGCGAACGATCGATTCGCGGGATATCGATGGTAATGTCGAGCGATCGAGAGTAAAGGATCGCGTGCTGAAAGAGTCATCGCTCGAGTCTCGCGGAAATTCGGGGCTCCTTCGGCGGCCTCACCTTATCGAGAATGACCGGCATGTGACCCTGGAATTTGACGGAGCGGTCCCTAGCGCGCTGCTTGCGCTCCCACCGCCTGCGCGACGGGATTATGCCCAGGCCTTCCTCCTCGCCCTGGGGGGTGACCCTTCTTGCCTGCCACCATTCGTCGTCGCTGGCATTCGTCACGTGCAGGATCTCGCCGTAGCGGAACGCCAAGCCGCGGCTCGGCAGGCCGTCGTCCTTGTTGGGATCGTAATCGAACAACGCTCTGCGGCAGAAGTGAGAGCAAGTTTTGCTCAGGTTATCAGACCTGACTCGCCCTGCGCAGTCGCTCGATCTCGATCAGTCCAGGCGAGATTGAATCTCTTACGGAAGATCGGGGACTTTAAGGGGGCTTACCTCACGTAGAGCGACTTCTTCTGCGAGGTCCTCATGAGGGTGCCTGTCATCACATTCTGTTGCGAGATCTGTTGCTTGAGATCCTGGATCTTCGCCTCGAATCTGTTGTAGTCCTCGGGCTTGTATTGCACCACGATCGTCACTGTCTGACCGGTTCCCTGAAGGCAACATGGAGATCATTAGTATGAGAATCGCCCGACTTTCGACGAAGAAGCGGAGGCAACTTTCGCTGAGCTTCAAGATCTCCTTTCGAGCTCGGGAGAGAGAGATCGATTCCCGAATACTCTTGAAGGCGAGTAACGCGACGCTGAATGAAGAAGTCTCACCTTGAGGGCGGCGGCAGCCTCCTCATGAGTGGCTGTTCGCAGATTGATGCCATTAACACTGAGTATCTGGTCGCCCCTGCGCAGCTCTCCGCTGAGATCAGCCGGTCCGCCGGCTAGGATGAACGAGATGAAGATGCCCTCGCCATCTTCGCCGCCGACGATGTTGAAGCCCAGACCGGAGGATCCCTTATTCAGCACGACGGTGCGTACCTCGCTGTGGAAGAGAAACAGACAAAATCATCTTCTACCGATCAAGAATAACAAGATCCATATTCAATCAAAAGGCTTCCGATGGAAACGCGAGCTCTGGATATTTTCGACGCGCGCGTTGCTAGCGGTACCAACATTCCGTTCGAAGCAACGTGTCTCGCACGAGACCTTCCATCCTGGCGACATGCACGAAGCGCGGAGGCGATGCATGATCGGCCGCTTCGTTCGCCAATTAACGCGATAGTCGCGCTCGGAACAGGGGAATCTCATTCCGCGACATCGAAGATTTCAAGAATGTCGAAGAGCAGGATTGCAGGGACCAGCTGGGTGCCTCGGCGCGATGATTCAATTATGCAGGCTGCATGGAGCATCGTCGGATGAAGTCTCGAGCTGCGCGCCGAGATACTTTCCGATCGATCGCTCGCGCTCATCGCGTCGCCGCGAACAGGGAGATCCACGGAGGGGGAGCGTTAAATACAAACTTCAGATCAGATGATCCGTCCTCCGCGCGCTGGACCATTGGCGCGCAATGATTCACGTGACGCAAATGAGCGCGCGCCGATCAATGAAACGTCCTACGTAAGCGCTTACGCTTCACGCGGGCGTCGCCGTCGTCGTATTCGCTTTTACGCCTTCATCCCCGCAACCATGCATGCAGACACGCATACAGAAACGAGCGGAGGACTATCGAGCGTGTTCGGTTGCATCCTTCAGGCGCGTCCGCTTCCGCGTTACGTAACGTTTACGGCGTTTCATGAAAACTTTACAACGCGTTTCTGCTTCCCCGGCAGAAATTTCCGCTCGCGGAAGCTTCCTCCGCGTTCGCATCCCGCGGATCTCGTCATAGCGCGAGTATCCGATCCTATCAGCGCCTCCTGATTCCGTAATGCCGGCGCGACAGACATCACCCCGAGGGTGGATCGCGATGCATGACGCGGGGTTTCCTGCGAGGGGTGCTGCGCGTGTTCCTGGCAGCAATCTCGGACGAGGCGTTCGACGACTGGCGCCGACGTGACGACCTTCCGCTACCCGCGCTCTTAACAAAGATCTCGGATCAACGGTCGGAGCGCAGCCGCCGCGAAGTGTGTTGAGGTTATGTTACGTCATCGTCACCTCGCGGGATGGCCGCGGTCGCGAGTGCGAACGGCGAGCATCGTTATGTCGTCGTCGTCGACGCAAAGCGACGCGTTAATGACGTAACCGGAATAATAAGGAATCAAGCCGAAATAATAATTGGCTCACTTACTTAGCTCGATGCGTCCGTCAGAGAATTGTCTGTCAGAGCTATGTCGATAACGCGTAGCTGCTTCCGGCTTGATCGTAACCGTCTTAATTATGTAACAACGGAAATACGGTAAGAGAATTTTTATTTCGATGAGGAACTTCCGTTGCGAGAGAAAGCCGAGAAAGCATCTCATTCGCGCGCGCCTTGTCTCGCCGATTCGCTCATTGAATGCTGGCCCATCGCGAAAGTCTCTCGCGTCGTTCGCGATTGGCTCGCGCCGAACCGGGATTTAGCGGGAGGTCGATCCGCGTGACGGAGAACGTGCGCGCCGGATGTGCGTGGACGTCCGCAGCGTCCGCTTCCGCCAGTCGCGTACGCGCGCCACGACAGCGCGGCCGTCGATTTCATCGGCTTCCTCCGGCGAGGCAGGCGTCTCGCCGTTTCGCGGAAACGCGTTTTCCCGACGTTGCGCAATAACGTTCACCCCCCACCCCTCCCCGAGGGGGAGGGGAGGGGGGAGGGCAAGTGACCGGAAGAGCCGCGTCGTGTTTTATTATCGATAAGCTATAACGGCGCGGACTATAATAAGAACGGCGTGATTCGGGGCGCGAGCGGGGAGCGAGTGCCAGGAACTCGAGGAACGCGTGGAGGAACGATGGAGTCTAATTAATTAGATCGATCAAACGCGGGACAGCATCCTCGACCGCCGTGCGAGGAACTCGCAGCCCCACGAAGCGCGCTCGCTCCACCCCCTAGAGAGATCCCGCCGTTTCCGCGCGTCTGATCGCGCGCTCCCTCTCCCCGCTGCCTGCCGCGATCGCGGGAACATCCACGCTATGCAGACACAAACGCGATGCATGTCTAACGCGACATGCATGAGCCAACAGTACCGTGTCGTGTACCGTTCAAGCCGCATCCACCGCTCCGTGGCACTCTACGGCACTCCGCGCCTCATTGTGGCCAGCGAGGGGGGAACATTTCGGGAACATACGTCACTGCATGGTACCGGCCACTCGGACGTTACATCGGCACTCCGTCGGGCACTCCGTCGGGCACTCCGTCGGGCACTCGCGCCGGACTGTCCGCGTTCACTGGACCTGCTCTCTGCGCCGCGTCTCGGCCTCTCCCGATCGGCACGACGGCGCACTTCCGGCTCGCGCGCACTCACAAAGACGAGAACCCTCGCCCTCGCGCACCTGTCCTCCGCGGCGGAACGTAGGCGGGACGATGACGCAACGACGCTGCGGTTCCGCTGCGGAACCACCGCCGCGCACCCTCTCGCTCCCTCGTCCGCTTCGCGATCCCGATCGATCCGCGCGGCGCGCGAGCTATCACGGATCCACGTCGGTCAGCAACGTCGCTCGCGACGGATTAAAGACCGCGGCGGAGGATAGCTGGCCGAGGCGCCGTGTCGCCATGCGCCGCGCCGCCGAGGCGGCCACTGCGAGCTACCGTCGTCAGGATCGATAGAAATAAGCTGACTCTCTCTCTGGCGCGCGCTGCAACGCAACCACGCCGCGCGGCCCTCCTTTCGCCCGCCGACGCCATGCCGATACTCCGTCGCTCTTTGGGAAAACTGGGGCAACCCCGTTAGACACCTCCGACCCTCCCTCTTCTCTCCCAGCGTTACCCTGCTTCGCCCTTTTCGCGATCGAGCCGCCGGTCCACTCGCCGGCGAAAATCCGCTCGCGCGGATGTACGTGTAATAAAGGAAGCACGTTAAAATAGACGCGGACGTCGCAAAGATAGACGGAGACGGGTAAATTTATCCCCCATCCGGCGGGCGAGGGCGAGGGGGGTTAAAAAAAATATATCCCAAGCGGGATGCCGTAGGGGAAGGGAAATTATCGATTCCGTTTTTTCTTATCGCACTCCTTTTTTCTTATCGCCCCGCAGGAGGGGCAACGCGAGGCGTCCCTCATACCGATACTGGAAGCTCTCACTGCTTCTCGATCGACGAGAATGCACTCGCAACTGCGAGCGTCTTCAAGGACAAAGAAATCCCGTCGATCGTTGGATCGGACCGATCGCTCGCGAGAAGGACGCGCGACGAACGCGTAAAGTGACACGGCGAGCTAAGTGATCGGATTAGCGGCCAATTAGATCCGTTTCCCCCGGCGGGAGGACGGGTGGGGAGGCTTTTATCCCCGAATGCAGCGGACCAACAGGACCTCGAAGCTGGCCTTCTCTCTCTCTCTCTCTCTCTCTCTCTCTCTCTCTCTCTCTCTCTCTCTCTCTCTCTCTCTCTCTCTCTCTCTCTCTCTCGCTCTCTCGCTCTCTGTTCTCGCGCGCGTGGGAAGCGCTGAAAAATTACACCGCGGGATTAAAGCCTCGCGGCGTCGCGTGACAATTCAATTACGCGCCCCGCGCGCGCGGCTCGCCGAGATCGCCTCTCCCCCCTGGCCCCGCCCCTCCCCCGCCGACCCGCAGGGGAGGCGATCTCGGCGAGCGCGGCGATTAATATCAGTTCGCGATTCGCGAACGCGGGACGCGGTACCGGAAGCGTACCTACGCCAGGAACGGATGCGCTTCGTCGATTCCACGGGGACGCGGCTTTCCCGTTGCCTTTAATCGCTCGATCGATCAATCGTTGATCCTTCTTCGCGATGTTTCCCGACGTTCCGCGCGCGCGCGGAATATTGATTCCGGTTGGTGATAGGCTGCAGTGATCCGGACTATCCGGAATATTGCAATACGGGGATTAAACGTCGCGACATTGCTGTCACGTTCTACATATACATCTGTAGGGCGGGGGGAAGGACGGGAGGGACACATCTCTCGAGACACGGGACAAGTATGTAGCGCACCCCGATTGTACAGTGTGTACGCGTGCGTGTTGGCGTCAGCGCGTCACTATTTGAACGCAGAAGCGCGTTTCCTCGCGGGAAAGAACTCGCGTGCCTCATCCCTCGGCCTCCTTTTCTCCCCCCCCCCTCTCTCTCTCTCTCTCTGTCTGTCTCTTTTCGCGGCGCGTTTGTGCGCCGCTGTTAATTATTGCATATGAGCGAGCGGCGGTGGCGGACGTGTTGAAAATGGGAATTCGCTCTATTCGATGTATCGGGGATGCTCTTCGATTGACCCACTTACGAGAAAACGGGCACGCGCGCTCGCGCCACCCTCCCTGCACAAATATGCGCGTCCCTCTCTCCCTCTCTCTTTCTCTTCCTCTCCATTCGTCCGTCTGTCTGTTCCTCGTCGCGTATTGACGCAGGAACGATCCTTACCGCACCGCTACGGCGATTTTATGAATAACTCGCGAGCCCATCCCCGGCGAGCCGTTACGCGATAAGCGAGAGGGTGCGTCTCCCCTAATCGCCGACGCCTGCTAGAGACACGAGAACGCCCGCAAATAATAATAATGATAATAATACCGCTGTCTCCCTGCCGCAGTCTGCAAATGAGGTCACGCCGCAGAATTATTCAACCTCGCGATCACGCGAGCGAGCGCCTTTGAGATTTTGTTTATCCCTCGATTGCTGCGCGAGAGAGAAATGGCTTCCCTCTTCCTCTCTCTCTCTCTCTTTCTCTCTCTCTCTCTTTGGGAGACCGAGGATCTCCCATGCTCGGTCCATGCTGGAATCTCATTAGAGATTCCGAAGCCCGGGGGAATATGCTGACGATCCGGGCGGAACGGTCGCGAGACGAACAGCAATCCGCACCACGAAGACGATGGAATCTGTATCGCTGATATCCGCTTCGCGAGACTCGCCGCTTCTCAGGAAATACATACGGTATTACGTTACGCCGAATCGACGCCGGGATGGAAGAATTTTCATATTAAAGTCGTCGTTCCGCTCCACCACTCGCGAGCGGTTAAGCCCCTCTTCCAGTCGACGGAAGGTGTCGGCTGCCGTTTAAATAACTCGCGGCTATAACCTGACAACGGTGGGTGGGTGCGTTCGATCTTGACCCGAAAAGCCGGAGGCAACGCGAAGCGGAAGTCACGGCCGCGCTCCGCAAGGAGTGCCCCGTTTGACCCTGCTCCTTATTAAGGGCACCGCGCGCGGCAGGGTGTTTCCGGGGCGACTACGCCCCTTCCTTCGCTCGTCCGGGCGATTTCAAGGCTCGGCTCACACCACGTGTGCGGTTTCCGTGCTGAACGCGCCCGTGAAGCATCCTCCCTGCAGAAGGGGTGGCGCCGATGAGCGGCGCGCCTGACACGTGGCCGATCGTATCCGGCAAGAAGGATGTTCAGTTCTCAACAGCAGGTTACGGCAGGCGTTCTCCCTCCGTCCCTCCCGCCCTGGGAAAGAAGAGCCGAAGACGCGCGTTCTCGTGCAGGTATCCACGAATCTATTTAGCGGCCTCTCTGCCCCTCATCGAATGCGAGCGGGGGATTTTCAGAGGCAGAGGCAGATAATTAAACGATAAAAAAGCCCTTCAACCTCAATCGCAAGCAAGATCGAGGGGAGGGGGGGTGGAGGGGGAATCCCGCCGTTCGTGACGCGCGTAACGGAAGCGGAAACGAACTCGCGCGCCAAAGTTTCAGGACTTTAATGGGATTTCCGGGCCCGTGTGTCGGAACTTTCGCGAACGAAATACCTCCCCAGCACGATCGCTCCGGCCTCAAGGTTGACCCCGTTGAGGGGTTCCCCGTGTCTGCACATAAATTACTTGGGATCCCCTGCTCGTGGCATTAAAGGCTTTGTCACACCGTGGGAACGGCGCCCTGACAGGATCGTTTCGCGAGAGACGACGTTAATGAGAGACCACGTAGCAATTCGTATCGGAATCTCCGCAATATCCCGACCGATCGATCGATCGATCGATCGTGAGCATCCGCTCGGAAGTGGGAATCCTCCGGAGAAACGCGTGCGCGGAATGAGCGATCGAAGTTTGCAACATTCGGCGTTCCTCAAGCATGGTTTCTCCTTTTTTAATATAATTTTGTTATACCGCGTGCCTTTTTCGTCGGCGGACAGGTGAAGCGGCCGCTCAAAGCGCGACGGTTCCTTTTCATGGAAACATCGCGCGGAGATAAGCGGGACTCCATCAGCGCGAATGAAATAACTTCTCCGGATGTCAGTCGCGATCGTGAAAGCGAATAGGTCGAAGTTTACTCGCGCGGAGCGACGAAATAGCCTCGTAAAATCACGACCATGACCCAAAGCCAGATTAAGGAGAGCGAGCGATTGCGTCGCGTCTTTCGCCCGAAGGGGAACCCGCTTCGTTCTGACCTGGGTCAACTAACCCGAATGCAGAGAGGAAGAGAGAGAGAGAGAGAGAGAGAGAGAGAGAGAGAGAGAGAGAGGACTGGACTAACACAGACACCGATTCAATTCCGAGATAGCTGGCGGGACTCGCAAAAGCGAGACGACAGGCTCGTCACTTTGCGCTTACTTTAGGCAAGTCCGCATGCCACTCGCAAATGCGTTAGCGCTTTGTAGAGACATGGCGGTATTATTGAATGTACAAATTAATTTCTTGCTCGTTTTGAATCTGGAAAACCATTTTGGATTGGAAGGATCCATCGATCCTCTTGTGATTTCCTCGAGTGCGCGGACCTCTGCGCTTTCGAAAGCGCTGTACAAGCTAGCGGAGCGGATGACATAACCTCGAAAAATGGATGTACGCACGATGGCCTCTGATAAGGGGCGCTGCATTCTCTTCGCTTCGATCCGGCTGAAAGGGAGCCTCTGAAAGCCTCTGAAACGATTTGTCGGTGAAGACGAGTCGCACGGTGAAGAGATCGGTACGATCAGTACAAGAGATTCCGCCAAGGGGACCTTGAAAAACTTGGAGACGGGGAATTACAGGGAACATCCATTGTATCCAAAATTCTGCTCGAACGCGGAAGGAACTCGCCGTACAACTCGGAGTCAGCCAACAGGCCATTTTCGTTTGGCTGGACGAACCGGGACGAAGATTTGCTTTGAAGAAAGCAAGAAATTAACTTGTATCCCTAATAAACCAAGTCGCGCGTCGCGTCGCAATCCTTTTCCTGTCCGACACGACGAGGAAAGACAAGGATTCGACCATGAAAACAGATCAGAACTAGACTTGGTCGCGGGAGCGAGTCGAGTATTTGCCGATCATGGTCACGCATGTGTATACACTGCCGCGGAAATTATCGGAGAGATTAGCGTGCAATTAAGCGACGAAGGCCGAGCGCGGCGCAGCGACGTCCACGGGGGAGGAGGAGAGAGAGGGGGGAGAAGGGAAGCGGTTTACGCGTTCTCCGGCGGGTGCAGGGACATTCGGAATCGGGCAAACGAGCCCGTAAAGCCCGGCCGTAATTTGTACTCTGTGTATCTCTTCATCTGGCTTTCCTTCCCTCTCTCCCCCCCGTGGACGTCGCTCACCCCCTCCCTCCCCCCTCCCCGCCTCTCTATTTGCCGTCTATTCGGGCGGGCACGCCGATTGAGCGCCGGCTCGCCAGCTCGTCCGTCACAATTACATCGCCATTTCGTTCCGGCCGGATAACGCCTGTTAATCCTCCCCTTCCCCGCTCTACCCCCTTAGTGTCCGGGACTTAGTGGTGCGCGGGGCGTATTTGCACGAGCGTATTCGCGTCCGAAGCGATGTCGGCCGGGACGAATGGCCGGGACATTTTCGCGTGCGCGTCCAAACACGAGCTACGAGGTTGACGAGCGCGAAACTCGACCGAGTCGGCAAAAGTCAAACGAGCGCGCGTGCCGGCCGGAGCAGCCGCTTATGTTGCATAATTAAGCGGGAATGACATTAAAATTAAAAACTTTTCTCGAAAGTTTTTAAACTCGACATTTCAGCCACCGTGAAGGCCGCCGCGATAAACGGAGTAACGCGGAATCCAATGACAGACGAATTTCAGCGAATTACGCTGCAAAAAACCTCACTGGCGAATCCCACCGGCGCGCTTGATGACGCTGAATGACGCTGAAATTCTGACAGATTCGGAATGTATGGTTAATTCCGCTTAAATTGACCTAACATTAACGTCGCTTCAGTTGGTTTCGGTCCGGAGGCGTAATTTTCCCTCGTAACGATTTCCCCGTAATCGTAAAAGAGAGAAAAAAAAAAGGAGAAAGATGAAAAAATTGTGCTCGTAGAAGCTGAATCCGTTCTCGCAAATGCCACGCACGCGAACGGGACCTCGGTCGGGGTTTAAATCGGCCGTTCTTATCGTTCACACTGGCGCCGCGAGCGAGGAGGAACGTAAGGATCGAAGGAATTCGCGCATCGGCGTCGTCAGAGCGCGCCAGTGTCGCCGGTTAAGATTTCCGTCCGCGTGCGGTTCTCGCGACCGCACCGGGACGCCAATTCGAATCGTGCGGGGAATTCTCGGGCAGCGAAAGGCGAGCTCTCGCTCGTGGCTCTCTCGCGCCGGCGGCGTCGGCGAATCCGGGTTAAACGGTGTTTCGCGCGGCGCCGCCATTAAGGCGACCGCCATTAGACGCCAATTTTCGCCGGCTGGACCAATAATCCCGCGGAAAGCCGCGGATCAAGGTCGACCTCTGCGTTTGCACCGCGTACGCGTGCATCGAGCTCAATTAGCCCGTAAATAAATCTCTCTTGAAATTTATTAAAAGGTTTTCCTCTCTCTCTCCTCTCTCTCTCTCTCTCTCTCTCTCTCTCTCTCTCTCTCTCTCTCTCTCTCTCTCTCTCTCTCTCTCTCTCTCTGCTTCCAGTCGCTCTCGCGATTTCATCTCAAGTTGCGCCGCGCAATTTGAGATGATCGGATCCTGTTGCTCCTGATATTATTTTCAAGCTCGCGGCTCTCGCTGCAGCGACGATCCCTTCCCCGATTTTCTTGTTTACTTTTCAAGCTACATTAAAGCTACAGGCGATCTCAGAGAGCGCTTACTTATTGCTTGACATTACGTGCGGAATCAATTATACGCTCTAATTATACGCGCGACAATAATCGCGCACGTTATCCCGCGGCGAGTAGTGAATTTAAACATGATTGAGGAAAGTGCAATCGCTGTCCTCCTTGCATCTACGCGGCGCGCGAGTGTCGTGCTCGGTTTCAATTAACTCGAGAATCCTGTCGGCATCGGCACGTGCGCGATAATTTAGATGAAACTAACTCTTCTTCTCCTTGCGCGAACATAACCCAGATCTCTCCGTCCCCTTTCGCCAAACGATTGAAAAACAGCGCGCGGCGAACCGTCAAGCTTCATTCGTCTAAAAAACGGGTCGGGAAAGGTCAAGCCTCCGGATATCGAGACTGGACATCGGAGAGCTCGATTTCCGCTCGCGGTGTCCGCAGTGGATCCTCCCGGACGACGTCCAACGACAGGATTCCACGACGGACCGTCCCCTCCCTCCCGCCACCCCGTCGCTCGCTGAATTATGCGCGGCAGAAGTTCGAGGCGTGTTCGGCGAGCCGAGTCCACCGCGATCGAATCCATCTTGGCGCCGCCGGAGCGCTCGGAAGCTCCGGGCGTCTCGGCGGGACTTCCCCTCCCCCCTCCATCCTCATCGCGCGTCGTTGGCCGCGTGTCGCGTGCTCGACGTACCTTCTGTACAGCTTGTCGCGCAGGATCCGGCGTCCCAGGGTGGCGAAGGGCACCCGCAGCGGGAAAATCTGCTGCCTGTTCCGCGTCATTCCTTCCTCACGGTCGCGAAGGGTCGTCCACCGCTCGAACACGTTCTCTCTCTTTGTCTGTTCTTTTCTTTCTTTCGCGGGGCGACTCGCCGCCGATCCGGCGCTTTTGCGCAGACTCGCGTCACCAGTCGGGCAGACTCCACGCTCGAGTAAGTTTATCACCGGTAACTTTATCATTGTGATTGCGATAACGATCGAGCGATCGCCGCGATAACTGGCCAATGAGTGTCCCGCGACGTTCGGATAACCGGAACGCGCGATAGTCGATCGTCGATCGGCGTGCTAATGTCTCATTAGCGTCAGGCGCTTTCACCTCTTTTCATTTTACCGTTGCCGATCAGCCGCGTGCACTGGACGCGATATATCGTTGCGACTTATGCCGTCTCCTGCCTAGAAATTCACATGCTCGGTTGATCGCGGGCCCCTTAAAGCGGCTACGCAGCTTTCTACGCGGCGCGTAGAACGGTGCTCGCGGGTCTTATTGCGGGAAACTATTACGGGTTGTGCCACCGGCGATCCTTCGTATGTACGAGGATTGCTCGTTGAATACAATCGCTCTGCGCGCGCGCCGATTCGCGAGCGGACCTAACCTAACCTAACGAGCGTCCATTCAAGGCTGTCCACTTGTCTGGACTTGCCAGTTTCTTGAATGAGAACGGGAAATAATTGGGAAACATCAACGCGTATCTCTCATCGTATCTGAAAACGAGTTCGGCAATGACGATGATGAACGATCGCGATCATCATCGAGTCATCGGTCAGCCCCTCTCCTACACTTTCTCTTTGCCACTCGGTATCTAAGAGCGTGTCCGGAGATGCGCCCTAATTAACGCCGCAAGATCCCGCACGCGAGGTCATCCCATAGCCCCATAAGCACATCAGTAAATCATCAGTAAATCTCGTAGATTTCGATATAATCGAGCGACGAGCGGACCTGTCATGAGTTCTCAAACGGTCGGTAATATCGTGGCAGAAACGCCGTTAATCGAGCGAACGCGGTCAAATCCAAGTAAGTGCGAGCAGCTTTCTACGAATCGCATGTAGTGCGATGTCGAGCGACGCCGCGGCGCGGCGCTGCGGACGCCGGCGTTTTCCCTAAGACGCCGTTGCCGACGCTCCATTCGCGAGTCTCATTAAGTCGACAAGCAGAAGTAAGTGTCACGCGACATTGAACTTTCCAACGTTCCGTTCTCTCCCCCCCTCTCTCTCTCTCTCTCTCTAACTATTCTGCGAGCGAGCAGAGACGTTCGTCTCCAGTCGTCTCTCTGGCACTTGTGCGCATACATTTTGGCTCTCTCTCTCTCTCTCTCTCTTTCTCTCTCTGTCTCTCTTCTCTCGCTCCTTCTCACTCGGCAGCCTTTTTCTTCCTTCTCGGGCGAACTGGTTCGGCGGCGACGCGACGCGACGCGACGCGGCGCGGCTATTTTTAGCTGCCGTGAGCCTGTTTATGGGGTCAACACCACGCCATGGACGCGGCACAAAGCCGCCCGGCACTCACACGTGCGACCGGCAACGAATCGGCTTGGAGAGTCGCGAGCGAGGGGACGTCGCGTTGCGTGAATCGTCGGGCGGACGCGTATCTCGCGCCGGAGCGCCGGGATTCCTCGGGGAATTTTTATCGCGTCGCCGCTCGTCGTCGCCTGAATAATCTCAGGGTTATCGCGGAATTCCGCGACCGATCCACTTTTTCGCCGGCACGACGCACCGGTCCCTCCCGCGCGGACCATTAACCGTCCCGATGCGAGTCGCGAGTGCTCGTTTCCGGCGATCGGCGGGGCGATTCGAGCGACAAAGACGGAGGCACGCCGAGGCGGGCCTTTTAATATTCGCGGCGGCAGGTCCGCGACGCGACGCGATCCCGAATAGAAAGGCGAATAAATATTTGCCGTACGTGCCGGTATCTCTCGATTTAACTCTCGCGAGTTTTTCCAAAATCCTCGAAGCGACAGAATGAAGAATCCGATCCCGCGCGTAGAATTTGCGGCGTCGGCTCCGAAAAATGCAGACCTCTATATTATAATTCGCCGCGAGAGCGAGACGGGAACGAGCTCGAGATAAATAAACAAATAAATAAATAAACAAACAAGCAAAAAATCCGCGTTCCTCGCGAAAAAGACACCCTTCCCCAAGATGCAATTGGCTGCGATATCGAGAGGAGACGATCGCCGAGGATCGCTCTCGATCAAAAGAGAGATGATCGATCGATCATGGGAAGGCAGTATCGAGAAAATGCAACCGCGGCTTTCAGATCGCCGATAAGGGTATTCCCATCGTGGATGGGCGCGCCTCATCCTCGCCTCCGCCTCCCTCGCGACCCTCCCCCCGGCTCCCCCCCGCCGCTGTTTAATTCATCGCGCGTTGTCCGCTGCCGCCTCTCATCGCGTATCTATATACATCCCGTTGCCGCGCGCACGGACATTTCGCGGGCCAAAGTCGGACTCGAGCGTCCAAACGTCGCGCTCGCCTTCATTTCGTTTGCGCCTCGCGTCGCCGATCCTTCCGCCGTGACGCCATTACTCGAGCGCCATTATCTCATCGCGTTACGTTGCGTCACGCGAGACGACACTGCGGCATTAAGCCCGTTCGCAAGCATCGGCGCTGTTTACGCACGCGCGCGCGCGCTCCGTTCATTCACGCGAGAGTCGCGAGTAAATTCACTCGATATCTCGGCGCGGCCCGCCATCGCTGAACTCTGAACTCCTTTATTCCCCTCCACTCTCGCGGCAGGACGCGAAGCGGAGAGCGCGAGTGTCCGCGCAGATTTAAACGGATTCGCAATCGCCGCGCTCGCGGTCGTTCCCGAGGTCGCGCGCGAGCGCGCGACTGAACTTCGACACGAGGACTGCACCTTGCGCGATCCCGGGATCTGCAGATCGTAGCTCCGTGGATCCGACGCCCTCCGTCGACGTCGCACTCGCCCCGGCCTGCCGCGGGCCTCGATATCGATCACACTCGATGGCGCACTCGCGATATCGATCTCCCGATCGACTCGATCACTTTCTCGCGCGGATTCGACTACGAGGAGGCAGCCGATGATCGGCGCGACGGTCTTCGCGGCGCGCCGGTCGTTCCTCGAGTGACAGTTACCGGACTTCTCTCCGCACCCCGTCCCCCCCCCCCCTCCTCCCGTAAGCCTCGATCCTGCAGCTTAGCAGCCGCGGGAGGGAAAGAGAGACAGGAGGCCTAAGAACGCCAAGTATGCAGCGTCTCCTCTAACGCCGTCACTCCGTGAACGGCTATGCGTCAGCGTGGATCTCCACCCACGCCGACCGGTCGGGGGTGTCACAGGGGCGTTTAGGGCCTATGGGACCTAATACTCTTTGACCCAGCGATTCGCTGGGGTCGATCCCCAACGGACCGGGTCCTCCTTCCGGTCTTCGATCGTCTTCTCCGAGCATCGGGTTAACGTTCGAGCGTAACGAAGCAAGCGGCAGCGTGCTCCTTCCTGCTCTCCTTCCTCTCGTCCTTTCGTCAATGTGACGTCATACCTGCCCGCTCTCAGAGTGGAGAGGTTAGGGAGTGAACGATAGGGGCGCATCGGCGGTTCGCAACGCCGCTTCAACTTTCGGCTTAAAGCCGAAGTCTCCCTCCCGGGCGATGGCACGGCGCGGACTTGGCGGCTATCTGCTTCCAATTAGCAATCGAGGGGAGGGGAGGGCAGGGCACGCTATTAGGATCGTTCATCTCGGAATCGATCATGTCCGAATGATCGAGGTCGGGAAACTACTCGGGATTCTAGTCGCCGCCAGCGATCCGCCTCCGATCCGTTTCCGCTTCTCAAAGCTGCGAGACGATAATGGACCGGCGTCTACGGTAGTTTCCGAGCAACTCGAGGGGACAGAGCAGGGGACAGACACGCTAATATGAGATACGAGAATAATCGCTCGCATAATCGCGACGATGATGCAGCGGATAACGTTGCCGCGCTGGAGATTCGGCACTCCGGATGCTTAAGTGCCCGTTCCGAGGGCGCGTCACGTCCGCATGTGACGGTTCTGCGATCGCAGCGGATTAATCCGAGCGTTCTGGAGCGGAAGGAGAAATAGCAGCCTGCTGGCTGATGGTTCACGCGGCGCGTGAAATTCCGAATGACGCGCTCGGTCGCTGTGAAAAGCGCCCTTATCGATTACATCAGCGAGATAAGAAGAATCGAGCCGCCAAGGCAGGCTTCTCTCTTCAAGCTCTCGCCGAGCTCTCCTTTCCGAGCGTACGAGCGTCGCGATCGATCGATCAGCAGACTCGTTCAGGCCGAGATGCCGATCTGCGACAAGGACACGGAATTTGCCGAGCTCTACCGCGATCGCGAAAAGACGGAAATCAAACGCGAGACTCGAACTCCGCCAATTCAACGAGCCGCCCTAATCGCGAGTCTCCGCTCGCGCCCTCGCGGAATCGATTCGACGACGCGCCCGACTGTTTAGTAGCGAAGAGTAGGCTCGCAGTTGCGAAAATGAATAATCGAAGAGGCCGCGATCGAAACGCGGCATACCTCGTAGAGTCTCTACTGTCGCGCCTTCGCTTCGCTTCGCTTCGAGGCGATCGACCGGCTGTCCGCCGCCGTCAAAGAAAATAGAATCATCCCCCGCCACCCTCTCGCCCTTCTCCACGAGATTTAAGGAACAATTCCCGCGACAGTAGGCAGATTTACGCAGAGAGAGAGAGAGAGAGAGAGAGAGAGAGAGAGCGAGAGAGAGAGAAGCTTCAATCTCTCTCGAGATTGCCTCATCTCCGTCTCGCGCAAATTGTTGAACGGCGACACTTTGGGGTGCAGTCTCTCCCCCCCCGCCCGCCCGCCCACCCCTCCCCTCTGCCCCTCCACGAGCTGATTTCGCTCGCTTCTCGCGCAAAGGAGCCGGGAGAAAGAAAATTATCGAGTAACTAAGAGGTTACCCGAAGACGCCTACGTCGCCTCAGAGAGACGGCGACGAAACGGGACGCCCGAAGGGATTCAACCGGAAGCTTCAGCCCCGATCGCCCTGATTCCGGTGACCCGATGACCCTCTCCTATGGGACAGCGAAGACGCGTACGCGAAGGGCCGATTCATACGCAGAGGTTGCGCTAGGTGAAAGCGCAAAGCGCTTTCGGAGAACGGCGAGCGTTCCCATCGCGGAACACGCAGCTACACCGAGAGAGAAAGAGAGAGAGAGAAAGAGAGAGAGAGAGCAACTGGCCGTTGCGTGGCACGGGAAACCGGGGGCGTAATTCGCTGTTGCGTACGCGACATATCGCCGCGACGCACACGCGTTCGATTCCCACGAGGAATGGCGGCCGTTATGCGGCGCGGCATCGCATGGCGGAACAACACACACACACACACACACACACACACACACACACACTTTCTCTCTCTCTCTCTCTCTCTACTGTGCACTCGAACAGTTCGACGCCCCTCGAACGCTTCTGACGCCGCGGATTTCAGTCCTTCTCCTTGAAAGTCGGGCGAGTCATCGCTAAACGCTGCGCTCGCAGCATGGATCGGCCGTAGGCTTGCGGCCATCGTCATCGTCATCGTCATTTCCGTTACTACAATTTCTATTATTCTACACCGTCGTACATCGGCGACGACTAAGAAACGCGGGCAAGATGCCGGGGGCACGCGTAACCGTTTCCTCAGCGTGTCGATTTCATGGCGGAACTCACTTGCCTGCGATTTCCACGCACTCGCGCACTCCCGAGTCTTCAAGGCGCGATTCGTGGACGTTGACGAGTTGCCTGTTAAACGCGAGCGTTCGCCACGCAACGAGTACCGGAGGACTTGTTTTTCGTTGCAAAGAAACACGCACTACTGCCACGGCTGCCTGCCTCGAGGGGTCTTCCATCCCTCGCACAGTGGGGAATATTCGCTTCGCCATTGTGTCTCCCCTCCCCCGTGGCAGTATTCACCCTCGGTGACTCGTTTCGAACCAACACACGCTCGGCGCGTCCGCAAGTCGATTCGATCCATACGCAACGAGCATTCTACCTGGCTTTCTCTATCTACCGCTCTATCTTCGTTTGCCTCTTAACGGTATACTCTTCGGGATCGATGGTTGCTTGGCTTGGGAACATTCTTTGCCGCAGCGGTCAAACAGGCCGGCAAGGGACGAGCCCTACGCGGGTGGGGAGGGGAGGAGTTGCACTCCCGCATTTCCACGTGATAATCCCTGAAGAAGCGGAGAGGATCGAGCCTCCCGATCGCGAAATCGATCCACTCTCGACCATCGCTGGCGCGATAAACGCGACACCGCGTTTAGACTGGCGTGATTCCGCCATAATAATGCATCGCCGCTTCTCGCGGCGATTTAACCGGCGATCTGTCGCGATTGTTGGACGCCGCATCGGCGTGTCGGCTCAATCGAGACTGTAATAAACGCCGGTCGCTGTGACTGTCGCAATTGGGTCGCGCGAAACGAAATGCCGCGGATTTTCCACGTCACATCCTCTCGCCGCATATTAATCTAACGGATTCGCCGATCTCGGATACACGATCGTTGCTCGAATCGTTGATCTTCTTCTCGAGTCTCGCTTGGGAGCTGAAACTTTTCCCAACCTTCTGTTTGATATCTCGTTCTCGCAACTGTTCTCGGAATACTCAACAGAATAGCCTCTCTCTCTCTCTCTCTCTCTCTCTCTCTCTCTCTCTCTCTCTCTCTCTCCCTCTCCCTTTCTCTGGAATAAGGACGGGAAACCCTGCGCGCGGAATTTCTTCCGCTTCGATGAGGCGGAGAGACCCTTGCGACTTTGGAATGTCCTCGCAACTCAATCACGAATCAGATTTTCATGCTCTCTCTCTCTCTCTCTCTCTCTCTCTCTCTCTCTCTCTGTCTCTCTCTCTCTCTGTCTCGTGCAATGCCTATTAATGCGATGAAAGAAAAAGACACGGCGGTTAGCCGAGCGACAGACAGCGTTGAATTCGCGCGAGACGAGTCTGCCGACGCGGTCGTGTCGATACCTCGCATTGCGATATTCCTGCCAGCGGGGCTTCGTTCGAGGCTGCGAGCGCGAGTCGATCGCGTTTAACGATACGATTATCTTACTCAATCGCGGTTAGCCGGACACGAGCGCTTGCGAGAGCGCAGCCCCCCTCTCTCTCTTTCTATCTGTCTGTCTATCTCTCTGTCTCTCGCTCTCTATGCGCTCGGTATTAGATATTTCACGCGACATGTCGAACATTACCGTCCGAAGGTCCGTTGGACAAAGCCGGGCAACTGGTTGCTCGGACTCGGTGCGTCTCATAACGCGACGAAGAATGTCAAGCTAAAGGCCGAATCAGCCTCTCGAGAAGATACAATTTTAGAAACGCCAATCTAGCGAGCATCCGGACCCTTCCGGCCTGGTAGATTTTTCACGGTGTCCGACCATGTGCCATGGGTTCATGTGGGATGAGCCGCATGTGATGGAAATATGTATGAACTCGCTACAGAGAGAAGGCAAAGCACAGAGTCAGACTCGGACTTGTGACCGCAGCCTGTCGATTAATCCTGCACTATCGGAAAACGTTTATCTCGTGTAGAGTAAATCCGTGCTGATCATAAAGAGATCCCGCTGCTTTACAGAAGACGAACCGCGTGCGATCTCATCGAAGATAAGCTGAAGCTCAAGATCGATGGCTAATCGATGGATCGCGCAAGTAGCGAAGCAAACTCGCGCTAGTGTGCGATGAAGGCGGCATCCTTGCCCATCTTCAATGGTGAGGGGAGAGATGATAAAGCGCGAATGTAATCTGGGTGAACCCGAGGCGAGCGCGTGGACGAGCGTGTGTCGCCTTGCGAGATCAACGAGGCCACGAAGACTCGTAATTCCGCTCGCGGGTATCCTTGCCGCTATGCAAATCGTCGAGGCTGGAGACGCGGCGAGCGACACGTCTCCAGCCTCGTTTCTCCTATCGCTCGTTAAATTTTATCTTCCGGCTCGATGACGAAACTTTGGCCGAACGCTTTTAAGCCCGACGTCGCTTGACGACAACGGCCGGCCCAGGGCGACGCATATTTGCAATTCGGATTCGCCGCGGAACATTGAAATTTTCGAATTTACTCCAACGAACTTAGCGTCCTGCTCCAGGCGAGTCCAGGGTCCGCCAATGTTACGCTGCGCAGCGGACACGCCGCGAATAATTTTAATCCACTCTCGCTCTCCCCGAACACCCCCGCAGCAATCCACCGAAGGCGAACGGAGCCGAATTATAATAAGACCCGGAAATTATCTTCCGACATACTCGCGACTGTCCCGAATCACTCCAGATTGGAGCCGAAAGGAATCGAAAGGAGAACGAATCGTCGAACAATCGAGAGAAGCCTCGATATCGATCGATTCGACGAGCGAAGTCGGACAAGCGCGCGCCCCTAACTCGATCGAGCCAAACATCGGCTTTTTCGCCACGTGTGCAAATCAGGGGTAAGAAGCCAAGGGGTTGGAAAGTCTCAAACTTCCGCCACCCTTTCTCAGCCGCTCTTTCTCTCGTCCGCGGCGGGCGGGCGGGCGGGCGGGCGGGCAAGGAATTTAATTATTAGTTTCGCAGCTCAGTCCGCGCCTTCCCGCGCGCGCAGCGCACCCTCCTCTCCGCCCTCAACCACCCTCCCCCCTGCCGCGGCCGGCTCATGTTTATGCATGGTGTAACGCGATTTCCGTCACCGCCGGAAGTGCCGCGGTCCGCGTTTTGCCGGCCCTTTCTCCGCGGAATTCCGCGTGTCCGGCCGCGCGCGTCGCGTTTTGTCACTCTGCTGGCGGAACGTGCGGATTAATTTCCGCGAACGCGACGCGGAAACGCAGCCGCCAAGGTTACGCGAGGAGGTTGCGGTTTTTTCTTTTTCGCGGATCCTCGTTTCGCCAGCAGCTCGCCGCATCGAGGCAAGACACGCGTGTTGAAGAAGAAAGGGACGGTAGCTTGGGGGTAAGAAGAGGGAGGATAAGCAATGCATTTCAATTTATTTAAAACGATGAGAACGAGAAAACGGGGGAGCGGCAGTTAATCTCGCAATTACAGCGAAGGGGCGGTCGAGCGTTTCTTCGATGCGGCCGCGCAATCAGTACGAAATAATATCACCCCGCGCGCGCCACCCCGCCGATCGGGCTTACGGCTGGCCGTCGGTGAAGTTTAATAAAGCGGATCTCAGCCGGATACGCCTTGGAGAACGGCGGCCGTAAATCTCGTAATGAGACTCCACGCGAGGAGGGACGCGCCCTGCGACCTCGTGGAAATTTTCAGGTCACACTTTTTCCGTCCCCTCCCCCCCCCCTCCCCCAACCATCCGTTAAATCTCCATGGAATTCCACGGGCGAGCGCTGTCGCTCGGCGAGCTCGTGACGAGAATCCATTAAGGGCGCCCCCATCAAACGGCGCCCAAGGTCGGGTCGGCGCCGAGGAAGAAAGATAAAGGCACGAGCGGCGGAGATACCTATCCGGAATTTCGTCAGTGGCGATAAGAGCCGTGAGCCATGAGGAAACGTTAAAGGCGGACTCGACAAGGGCGATAAAGCACGCGGATGCGTCGTTGCGCGATTGAATCTCGGAGAACCGCGCGGAGTGATAAACAATCAAACCGACGCGACGCGGCGTCCTCTAGTGGCGAGGCGCGCACTATCGATTGTCCTCCTCGACTTGCCACCGCGATCTTTTAATTGCCACGGGACGAGAGGGCGCTCGCGGGCAGTCGCAACACGGCGGTCCGTCAGTCGTCGCGCGGGCGGGCGCGCATCTGCACGCGGATGAGCCGCTCGCCGAGCGTCCCCGCCGTCTCTCCCCCGCGGCGGCGCTTTTGTGTTTTAATAATCCGCAAAGGCCTGCAAGGGAGCGGGACGCGAGCTGCCGCGCGATTAAAACAACGGCCCTTAATTGCTCCTCCCGAAACGGGCCCCGTCCTCGCCCATCGCGTGTTTTATTCATGCCCTTCCCTCCCCCCTCGCCCTGCTGCGTCCCTGCTGCCCCACCGCTCGGCGCTCGTTCGTTTTTGATATCGGAGGGAGATCTCGCGTGTCTCTGCCGCTTCGAGAGGGCGATTCGCGATTCGAGAGCGCTCGAGAACGCTCCAATTAGGCGAGAACGAGGACGCGGATGAGCGTCGCGACGCCATCCCGCGCGGGAATGCCGACGAACAGAATGCCGAGACCGCCGATAACCGCCGTTCGATCGGATTAATTCGTCGTGACAGCGCGATTTCCGCGCTGAATCCACGCGTTCGTCCGGATCGGAACCTTCAGCCCTGAAGGCTCTGACGCAAGATCCCTTGACGGGGATGATTTGCCTCCGAAGTAAATCTCAACGCGCGTCCAACGAAACGAGACGCTCGCTGTTGCGAAATCCTGCCGGGTTTTTAAGTTTCGTCTTTTTGCCGCAAGCGCGGCGAGGGAGATGTTTCCCAATTTGGACGACGGCGCCCAGTTAGAGCACGGAGAGAGAGAGAGAGTGGGGAGGGGAGGGGAGGGGAAAGGGGAGGCGAGGGAGACGCTTTTCCAAATATTTCCATTTGCGCGCAGGAGCGCGCGGCTGGCTTTAAATCGTCAAGTGAGTCAGCCGGTCGTCCATCGCTGGTCGCCGGTATTATTTGCGCGGGCGGGACACATCAAACACGCCGCGTCCGGCGGCCGCGATAAAGTCGGGGCGATCTAAAACTTTTCCGGTCCGCGCGAAAGCGCGGATCCCCTCCCTGCTCGACCAGCCGCGGTCGGCCGCGCTCGATGGGCGATTGAAAAGTTGACCGGTCGGATCGCCCGACACCGCACAAGTTTCCGGGGTGAAATCGCCCGCGGAAGGAATATTGCTTGTCGCGCTCGAGTCGAGCGCTGACCGACCGCTCTTTCACTCCCGCAAATCCCTCGGAAGCGGGCGAGTTCCCCGGGGGACGTCTGGGATTCCGCCTCTGCGGAACTTTCATCGGGGATGCATCTCCGCGCGTCACTCTCGGCGGGGAGGAGAGGATTCTCGCTCGATGCGCATCCGGCGCATGGACATTTCCGAGCATTTCCCTCCGTAATCCCGCCGGGGGGACGAGGACGCGCGAATCGCGCCTTGATAACGGCGGGTAAGCCGAGCGAGGACCGAAGACGAGTAAGATATCGTTCACCTTACCGGCAGCTAGATGCTCAGATCGCGGTTCGGATCGCGGACTCGCCGACACTCACCTGAAACAAAGAAGATCGACGAGCGGGATTAATCGGCGAGTTCTCGCAAGCGAACAGCGTTCCCGCGTTTATCCGCGGATCCGTCCTTGTCGCGCGCGTCATCTCTCCTGCGCGCTCGCTCGAGTCGAAACATTAATCCCGATTTACGAGCGCCGGTCCGGCTCAGCGCTTTATTCCAGCGAGGCCGCATTCGATCGGCGATCGATCGTCCCGCGATCGCGGGAACCGAGTTTCCCGCGCTTTCCCGCCCAGACGGGAGACCGAGAGATAATGGAGCTTCCGGTTCGGCGATGTCCGCCGGTTTCGCGGGATTGAAACAATCGCGAGGGTATCGGCGAGGGCAAACGCGATCGCGCCGGTCGCGCACGAGCGAGCGACATCAATGACCGCCGCCCGGGAAAGCGATTACGCCGACGCGCGTTTTTTCAATCCTCCCCCTCCCCCTCTCTCTCTCTCTCTCTCACCCTTTCCCTTTTCTGTCCCTTTTTTTGCTTCCTCCGCGAGAGGGAGGAGGGAGGAGGCGCATGTTGTACGCACGCACACGCACGCGGCGCGCGCGGGCTTGTCCGATACGAATGGCCGGTTACGCGTTTATCCTACGCTCTGATTCTAATTCAGCGAACGTTACGCCCGAATATTATTCCTTTTTCCCTTTCCCGTTTCCACCTCTCTCTCTCTCTCTCTCTCTCTCTCTCTCTCTCTCTCTCTCTCTCTCTCTCTCTCTCTCTTTTTCTCTTCCTCTCCCGCTCACATTTTTTTATCTTTTTCGTCAGCGCGGACGACGGACGATTGATATCGCGCGGCGCGCGGCCGCGAATTCGCGTCACGTCGCCGCGAATTAATTAATAAATTTTATTCCTTTCGTATCTCCGAAAGCGCGCGAGCACGCAGCATGTAGATTAGACGCCGCGCGATTCCCGCGTTCGCTGCGAGCGAGAGGACAGAGAGAAATTCTCTCTCTCTCTCTCTCTCTCTCTCTCTCTCTCTCTCTCTCGCTCTCTTTCCTGAGCAATCCATTCCTTTCCTGCCGACGCGGGGCGTCTCACTAGCCGCCTTTTTCTCGGCGCGTTTCCAGCATCCCGGACTTCCACCAAATTAATACACATCGAGCGCAGCGGCGGCGATCGGTTGACCTCCGATCGGGGGCCGAATGACCCCCGACGAAAAGATGGCAGCCCCTCCCAGTCTCTCCAATCCAATTTAAGATTCAATCTCGAAAGTTTCGACGACGGGCAAACAGCTCTCGCGGGGAAAACGAGCCGCGATGGCCGCTCGGCGAGTAATTAGCCCGACCGTAAAGCGACGACTGATTACTTACTTACCGAACCCGCGGGACGCTCCGCGGCGCGGGGGCGTGGATGGGGTGAGGGGGGGAGGGAGCAAGGGAACGTAAACGCGGTTGATTATTCTTCGCTCTTTCGGGCTTCGACTCTTCGGTGAAGAGTTCCCTTTCCCGCGCGGGAATACCTAAACGAGAGAAGCTCAGCTTCCGGCCGCTTCGCGATCGGTCCTCCTCGCTCGGCCGCTCGATTCCTGCCATCTCGCATCGTTAGCGCGATGTCCACCCGGACGATTGTTCATCTTTCGCGACATGGACGCGCGACGAGCGCACGAAACACGCTCACGGGCAGGGTGGCGGGGGAGTCGACGGGACGGCGAACGGTAAATCTTTCCGGTAATGAGCGGTAACGAGCGACGCGTTCGCAAGGAGGCGCGACGGCCGATTCGGCGGCCACCAGCGTACACCGGAATTCCTCTCATTCCCTCCCCCTCCCCCTCCTCCTTCATGGGGGATTCATGGAGTCGGGGGGTCGTTGCTGAATTTCTCGGCGCGACGCCGCTCCCGCCAGTCGATGATAATTAAATTTGCCCGTACACCGCAGCCAATTATCTTCCGTTTGCGTCTCCCCGCGCCCGCGCCCGCGCCCGCCCGCCCCCCCCCCCCCCCCTCCCGCCAGTCGATGATAATTAAATTTGCCCGTACACCGCAGCCAATTATCTTCCGTTTGCGTCTCCCCGCGCCCGCGCCCGCGCCCGCCCGCCCCCCCTCTCCCTTCCCCAGCCCTGCGCCGCCGCCTCCGCCCGGCCGGCGCGAGCCTCGCTTTTATAATTGTTTTAATTAGGAACACGGTCCCGCCGAGCCCGAGCTCGACTTCGACCCGCGGATCGAGTCGGACGATAACGAGAGGAGGGTTCTTCGAGTTGTTTCGATGTATCGAATGGACGGCGCGCGAGCCAGCGAGCGAGCTACAGCCTCGGAACGAACCATCTTCCTTTCCCGCCCCGGCCGTTGTCTCGTTGAACACCGTGGCGGTCGGAGACTAAGTAATTAACGCCGTCGTCATTCGTTGCGATCACTTGCAATCGCACGCGCGGAAACGCGATCGTGCGTACGTAATTATTCCTCTCTCTTTCTCTCTCTCTCTCCCTTTTGCTCTCTCCGTTCACATTCCTCGTCGCCTTACAGCCGCCCTCATTGCGCGACGGAGAGAGATGAGAGAATGACGTTCCGCGACAATAAAAAGCACTTTATCGCCACCCCTCCGAATTGGCGAAAACTCGAGTCGGTGCCCCCGTGTTTTCCGTAATCGCCGGATTATTGGCGCACGTGAGAGGAATTACGCGGAATGTCTGAAAACGGATAAAACGGGCGATATCTCTCCCGCGTGGCGAGAGCCGCGCGATTCCGAAACGAAGACCGGTCGAGTTTGATAAAAGCGCGAATCGTCCCCCGAACGTCCAATTAGCGGGCACGCTCGTTATGCCCGCGTGAGAAGCGCGCGCGCGCGCGCGCGCGATCATCTTATCATCTCGCATGCCTGCGGCTATCGTCATTCGCAAAGAGGAGAAGAAGGGGAAGAGGAAAGGGAAAGCGGAAGCGTGAAAAGCCAGAAGGATCGATCCAGAAGGAAGATCAAACGAGGATCAAGCATCGGCGGACACACGAAGCATCGAGTTTCCACAATTTCCACATAATCTTCGAAGAAACGTACACGCGAATTCGCGCACGCGTGCCGAGAGATCTCTCCCTCTCTCTTTCTAACAAGTACCTCTCACTAACGACTTTGACACGTGCAACTTATGTGCGCTTACGAAGACCGGAAGCGAAAGTTGCACGCACTCTCGGCTCTCGGTTCTTTTTCTGCACGGTGCTTTTTCTCGACCGGTCGAACCGGCATTCGGCGGGTGACAGAAGGACGAAACAAGCGTCCCCACGAGGCTCCGAGATCGTTAGCGTGTCTCGCGATGTTAAATCTCGACGCAGGATTTCCCGCGAGCGGGCAATCTCGGCCGCTCGAACGAATTCTCGTGCGAGGATCGCCGATTCGGGAATTCCAAGCTCGCGATTCGTCATCCCTCGCATCGGCGACCGGGAGTCAACCTGTGAGGCGCGCTGCACCGTCTTATCGTCAAGGTCGCGGGTGGCAAGGTCGCAGATCGAGCATCGTTCTCCCGCAACGGACGTCTTAAGTCGTCGCGATCGCGTTTCCGAGGGATCCAACTCGCGCACGAGCGATGTAGGGTGCAAAAGAGGACATTTCGACCATGAAGAAGCGGGTTCGAAGGAGAAAAGGAAAGCGAGCGAAGAACAAGAATTCGCGCGAGCGACATTTCCGCGAGGCGGCGCGTGTATTCCTCAGAGAATGTTTCATCTGGGCGACCTATGACCCCGCGGCCTGGGCGGAAAAAGTGCCGGGCTTTCGGCTCCGCAAATACGCTTTCGCGGTTGGGAAAGCGCGGAGATCGCACGGATGATCGAGTGACAAGATGTCACGGATGCGATCCGGCGATGCCGATCGTCGCTGAAAAACATTTCTGCACGCGCAGTCTACAGAGTGCAGCCTCTGTAATGGCTTTAGCGTCATTCTCTCTCTCTCTCTCTCTCTCTCTCTCTCTCTCTCTCTCTCTCTCTCTCTCTCTTTGCTGAAAGGAATCGCTGAATATTCTGTCGACTCGTAACTCGATAGACCAGAATATCGATTCCTTAATAAAAGAACCCCCTCGATGAGGTAACAAGGTTATCTCGCTTTTGTATACGTTTAGGGGAAACTGCCGTGAAAATGAAAAGCACAGCGGAATGCACGCGGGAGCTTTCGATTTTCCGGCTCGCGGGCGCCGGAATGCAGCGTTTTCCGCGGTGCGCGCTTATTACGCTATCGAGCATGACCTCTGTAAGACCGGACACGTACACAAACGCATCCGCAATGCGCGACGACGCGGCTCGCAGAGATCGATGATGCAGATCGAGATATTTACGACGCGTAATCGCGAAGGGATTCCCGCGTGACCCAGTTTCCGCCGCCACTGCCGCGGCTGCCCCAGCAGCGAACGGAAACTTTTTAGTTGCCCCGGGTCGGAGCAGGCGCGGTGGGCGAAGGTCAAGGACGAAAAATACGTAAACCCCCGGGAACGAGCTCCTGCGAGGAAGAGCGGAGGAACCGCTCCGCGGTGTTTCTGGGTCGGGAAAACAGCGCTCGCGAGTCGCGCATCGGACGGCGATCACTGTTCGCGCGGAGGGGATGATACCCCCGCAGGCTGACATCTCCGCGACAAATCCGCCCGCTTGAGCGCCACGACGCAGAATGATGGACCATCGTGGTACTCGCGAGTTTTTAAGAACGATGATTCATGCTTTCCCGAAGAGATTTAGAAGGGTGAAGCTGATCGGTCCAGCTTCTGCATCGTTGATTTCTCAACGATCGGTCGGTCGCGAAATTTCGCGATCGCGCACGGAAATTGTTCTCTCTCTCTCTCTCTCTCTCTTGCTCTCTGTAAATTTCATTCTACGAGGAAGCAGCGGATACGTCGGCACGTGTGACGTCCCTTATTTATTTCGAGCTGTTCCGCGAGCATTCACGAATGCCGAGCGATGAAACAGCCGATGGCCGAGATATTTACGGCCCTGCCGTAATTTTCACCGATCCCTATGGCTTATTAAATCACGAGGCGAGGATGATAACGATAATAGCGCGCGAATTCAACAAGACACTGGCGCGTGCCGGAACGCAAAAAGAGAGAGTGGTAGACAACAAAACAGCGAATCCCGATATCGCGCGCGCGGGAATCCCGGCTTTTTCGGCGGGTTATCGGTGATTTTTTTCTTTGATGGAGACTCGGCCGCCGAGGTCGACGAACGGTCCCAGTCCTCCCGTTTTTTACGACCGGCCGAGAAATGAGAAATTTACGCTATGCCGGGGCGAGCCGAGGCCTCGGCTGACAGTTTTCGAAAAAGTGGGATGATCTTCCGTCCGTGAAAAATACAATGCGACCGCGCTGTGGAAAACGCGCGAAGCGCGCGGACGTCGCGAAATAATGGAATGTCATTACGAGCACGAACGTGTCGTTTTTCGTTTGCGTGCAATGCAATTGCGGGACAGAATCGTAACTCTAGAAAACGTAACTCCGCCCTGCCGCGCATAAAAACGACGCGAATCCGGAATGGACAGCGCACGGACTTTGCGAAACTTGCCGAGAAACGCTGCAAGCCGAATCGCGGAAAAGATCCATTAATCGCACGCGCGCCGATTTAAGCAGCGAGGCCGCTCTATCGATCGGATGCGCATTATCATCGCAGTCCATCCTCATCGCCGATGTATATGCCGCTGCATCTCTCGAAGCTGGCAGCTTCGATCCTATTCGCGATGCATCACGCACGCACGCAGGCGCAGCCGGCGGAAAATCCTCCCCGCGAGCGGACGAGCGGAACGAGCGGCTCGTGAAAACTGCCGATGCGGAACGACAACGCGGCAAATGATCGCCGCGCGATCGCTCTCGCCGTCGCCGACCCCGCGATTCCCGATCTCCCCCGAGCTTCCCCCTCCCGCCGGATCGCTCGGTTCGGTTTCCTTCGGGGGACGCCGGGCTTTTCCGCCGATCGCGCGCTGGCTTATTGTATTCCGCGGAAAGCGGAACGCGCTCGCGATCGCGAGACGATGCGTCAGTCTGCAGGCACGTCGGTTCGATGATTAACTCGTCCTGGCGAAGCTCGCGATCCGCACGCGCGCGCGCGAGGCATGAACCCGAATGCATTCACGTCGCACTCGCGACGCCCGGGGAATAACAACGATCGAGCGATCGATCGATGGATCGATCCGGCATGTAGCTGGTCACGTACCTGCGGTGCGCTGGTGCCGCGTCGTTCTGCGTGACCTACGCGTTAACGTTAACGCCAGTTTTACGACTGCTTTCCAGCTTCCGCGACGTTGTCCGTTCTCACTCGCGTTTATCAGCCGATAATCACCCTCGCGTGTTTCTTATCGCGCGCGCATGGACTGTTCCTGCCTCCTAGTGGTTATCACGGCCTCYCCCYCCCMCMMYCCCYYCCCCGTCCCCGCCACTGCCGCCAACGATCACCGTAAGGTGCAAGGAACGCAGGAATGCGTTCTTATCGCACGCGCTTCGCTCCGTGAACGAACTGCTCGCGGGTGATCCTTATCAGCACCGGCTGGCCATCTCACTCGCGGCGCCGTTACTCGACTGGACCGAATTGCACTCGCGCACTCGCCCCACGCACACGGATAAATCGCGCGCGGACAAACGCGGCGCGGCGCGAGAACGTGCCGCGAAAAATGCCGCGAGGTGGTCTCGGCCGACGAAGACGACCCTCTCCTCCTTTCCACGTCGACACGTCGATCACGCCGCCCGCCGTTTTCTGACTCACGATTCCGAGTTTGCCGGTCGGGGAAAAGAGTCGGAGGAGGACGGGGGAACGGACGCTTGATTACGAACGCAACACGCGCGGGATACACCCCGGCCCTCCCCGCCCACGAGATGCTCGCCTTCATCGATGGCATCTTCTTCGTTCGAGATCGCGCGCTCGATCATTGCATTTCCAGCCAGCGGAGACAGAGACAGAGAGAGAGAGAGAGAGAGAGAGAGAGAGAGAGAGAGGGGGGGGGATATACTGTCGAAAATTTGAATGACGTTAACGTTAACGTCTTTCCGTCTTTCGTCGGCGAACTGTCAGAAGCGTCCGCGATTTCTGACCGGGCGATCACGGTTTAGCGAGAGAAATGGAAAAGGTAACGCGAAAGACGATGCGATCGATTATTGCCAAATAATTCACGCCTAATTATACGCGTGATCTTATTTTGAAGTCAGAGATGTCGAGGGAGAGAATCGTGAAGGAAGGCTGATCGCAGCCTTCAACACAATCGGCCAGCATGGACGACCGTTTTAAAGCGATTCAAGTTCAGCGATAACGACTGGTGACGTCGAGACGACTTGACGCCGGTCCTCCTGTCTGGCATTCCGCATGAGAAATTTGTACTTTCGCGGAGAATAATTTTTACGGAGATTAACGGGGAATAATTTATAATTAGAGGAGGAGTCGATCCGCCGCAACGACGCGCGAACGAAAACTTTCTATTCTGTTTCCGTTACGGTGTAACGGTGTATCGCGGACACCGCTATCGACCATCGTATCGACGCAGGTAAATACGTGCATCGATAGCGACAGGAAGTCGACAACCGCGATGATAACGACGAGGACAGATCAATGACGCAGTTATCCTCGATGCAAATGCCGTTTTCGAAGCGCGTTCAGAGACCGATCGTCGGCGTTTCCCAAAAGGCGCGAAAACACTAGCCGATTCTCCTCTCTTCAAGGAACTCTCGACGCCATTGAGAAATTGGAACCGACGCGAAAGCGAAATATGACCGAAGGACGACCTGGTTCGCTCATCGGGGAAGCAGGAATGCAAGGGGATATGCAAAGTCCATTTCTGTCGCGCTTCTGGTTTGTCTTCATTGTTTTCGCCAACTAGTACTCGCAATTTCCGGCCATCTACTTAGCGAGATTTTCTCTCGCGCAGGAACATGCGGATGCAGAATCTACGCCGTTATATGTGCATTGCAGTACCATCGAGTGAGTCAGATTAGCGGCGCATTCGGGGCACTTGTCTTTGTGCACGGCGTGCTCCGCGCGATTTAGTCTCGTCAGTAAATCAAGATCGTTGGCAGTAACTCTTATCGATCCAGTTTTAAAATATGGACGATGCACGCGAGTCATAACTCGCAAAACGCGCGTGTACATAATCCTCTTCACCGCGTCGCAATTTGACAATTTCATTTCCGCTCGTTCGAATATAATGAGCTGTTGGATGTGATACAAATTAATTTCTTGCTCGCTTTTTTCCGTCCACGTTTGGACGAATTGGAGCACTTTGAAGTGGAAGGGTCTATCGAGCCTCTGATATCCAAGCGCTGACGTTTTCGAAACGCTGTTTCCGAAACTGGCGAAGCGGGTAACGTAACCTCTAAAAACGAATGTGTGTACGATGGCCTCTGATAAGGGGCACACTCGGCGCTCTGCATTCCCTTCCGGTGTTTGGGCTAAAGGAGAACGCCGCCGAGATGATTCCTTGTCGGCGAAGACGCGGTAACTCGTACCAGAGAGTTGGTACGAAACATTTTACGAAGGAGACCCTAACCTCAAAGACAGAAAACACCCCTCGGCCAATCCGAGAAAATCTAATCGCAGATAAACCGAGCGATAAATTGGAGCGAAAGAGATTCCTTTTGCTGGAATCCGAAGAAGGGGCTCTACGAAAAGCAAGAAATTAATTTGTAAACCCGTCCAAAGCGCAGCGTGATAAATTACGTTTAGCCGCTTCATGACGTACCGCGAGTGATGACAAGGATCGAGGCACGATGAATCAGTGAACGGATGAGTCACTCGTTCGCCGTTAATGCTCGATAGAAATCACCGTTCGTCACAGTAATTAAGATCCTCCATTCTTGCGCCGTCCTTGCGATCGTAATCGGACGGACAGCCATGTAACGCAATCATACAACAAATGCAAATGCCGGGAAGCATCGTGGGACCGATCGACGACATGCTCGAACACGTAGAGTCGGAGAGTCAGCGGCCGATCGAACCTTCGTAAAAAGAAAGGAACGAAAAAGGAGGGGGAGGGAGGGGGCGGGGGGGGGCGGGGGGTTCCAGGAGAACGATCCGGAACGATTTCTGGTCGGCGGGAGAGGAAAATAAAACGCGGAAAAGTGGGTCTCACCGACTGACTTCTGCCTTCTGCCGCGGGACGTGATCCGCAAGGGAAAGAGAGAAAGAGAGAGGGAAAGAGAGTCGGACCGACGATCGAGCGGCCGACGCGCTTCGCTCATTGTTCGTCAGCGGGAAACGCTTCGCTTAACGGTATCATCCGCGTCCCAGAAGCGCTCGCGATCTCGGTATACACTTGGCGACACAGTTCGACATAATGGCGCGCGCATTAATCGCATAACTGACTGTGCGGTTGCGCAACCGTTCGCTCCCGCTCCTGTTGCATTGTGCCATCGCGAATGCAACACGCACGACGTGCTCCTCCACCTCCCCTCTCCCTCACTCTCTCTCTCTCTCTCTCTCTCTCTCTCTCTCTCCCGCGACCGCCCCGACACGTAACGATCCGGCGGCGGTTGCAACCTCTGGTGTTATTGTTGTCGCGGCAACGACAACTCGCCAATAACGATCTATCGCGCGAGAGAGCGATCGAGAGAGAGAGAGAGAGAGAGAGAGAGAGAGAGAGAGAGAGAGAGAGAAAACTGTATCTGTTTCGCCGGTCCGGCGAACGCAAATCCGCAATGCCATGTGTTGTGTTGTGTTGTTTCGGCCCTTTCCGATCTCATAATTTCGCGCCGTCGAGAGCGCGAGCCTTCCCTTCAGCTCTGTTCAACCGAGAGAGAAGGCTGCAAAGGCTATCGCAGCGTGGCTGCCGATTTGAAGCGCAACTGCCGGCGACAACGGCAGAAGAGCAAAGTGTTGGTCATGTGTCCCGAAGACTCGTGGAAATGCAGGCAACGCACCTGTGCCCTGCGCTGGGAAGGGCGCTTCAGCGTACTCCATCATCGTCGCGTTCGTCGAGCGACCCTGTCCATTAATTCGCAGTCAATCGCCGCTAAACAATCGCGCACCCTCTGCGGGCGATTCATCATCGCCGGCTAAACCGGCGGGCGACACTTACGTCCCGCCGAAGAGCGGCATCGACGCGAGATCGGGGGTTCCCCGGGTCGACGGGTTCTCGCCGATAAACTTGCTGCCGGCGACTGATATTACTCAACGGCTCGTAAACGCTGAATCTCCGGCGACTCCTCCGCGACTGCACGCTCCGTGCACATTGTGAAGTAGGCCGGGCCGACTGTCACTCCCAAGCGAAAATGTCGCAAACTTGCCTAATGAACGTACAAGGTCCGCCGGTCGGAGAGAGGAACGGACAGGCGGAGGGAAAGAGACAGAGCGCGTCGCCGCCAGATCTCGGCTACGCTCGCTCTTCGCCAACGATGGACGACTGTCTGTCCTCGAGAGCATCCTTCGAGCGCCAACTCGCTTAACGCGATTCCGCCGCTCTCGCCGAATAGCGGGAATAGCGGGAATCTGCGCGATAGCGCAGCCTTGGATACGGTAAGCTCCAACGTCGCGCGCTGGACGCTAACGCAAACGCGCAACGGAGAACGTTGCGTGTGAGAAAAAGAGACAAATAGGAAGAGAGAGAGAGAGACAGAGAGCTCGTTGTGGACTTCCGAATTTCGCAAAATGGAACCGCTTTCCGCGGTTAAGCTGCCGCATCTCGCGAGTGTCGGAGGGATGATTCTCGCAATCAAGCATCCTCGCTCGGACCGGGAGGGAGATGGAAATCGCGCGGAAAATCTTCCGCTTCCGGAAGACGGGGAAGCCTTCCCCCGAATTGACTTTCCCTCTCGAGCGATTCATCGCGTCTCCTCTCGCTTCCGATTGGAGATCTCCGCTCGGAGTTTGAAGACGCGGCTGTAAAGTGCAGCAGGAAGACATTGCTCGCGCGAGCGAGCATGGAGAGCTCTCCGAGAAAAAGGCAAATTGCCGCGGTCTCGCGAGTTTCTCTCCGAGCGGCGGATTCGCGTAAAGAATGGCCTTCCCGCGGAAAACCATCGATCAAGTTTCTTAAGGTTCTCGAGGAGCAAGGGTCGCATCAGCATCGCGACCCAATTTCATGGCGCGGGCATCGCGACAGCGCTTCGGGCGATTTTGATTAATTCGCGACGATGTCGGCGCGTCATTAATAACTCCGCCACTCGTTCTCCTATCCCGCGCGCCTCTGTGTGTGTATGTGTGTGTGTGTGTGTGTGTGTGTGTCCATTGTGGGGAGAAAAGATGTGGCGCGCCGGATTAGTCGCGTTGCCTCGCGACTGCGCCCTTTCGCGTTCCGATTCCATAATTTTACACCGTCGAGCCGGCCTTTCTTCACTTTCCTTTGACCTCGCGCAAGAGAGAGGATTGCCAAAGGATCGACGCCGGGCGGCGAGATGAATGAAATTTCTGTTCTCGCGGAGGACGCAACGTGCTAAAGACAGACAGACAGAGAGAGAGAGAGAGAGAGAGAGAGTTGCGATGCCCGAAAGGCGCGAGGACGTTACCGCGCGCGTTTCAGTCTTCGCACCGTCAGTGATCGGCCGTTATTAATTACTAACTGTTGGTTATTAATCGTAGCATCACCGATTAATCACCACCCTCTGCCTTACTTATCCCCGCGCGTTAGCCTCACCCGCGTGGAAATTTACATCGTTACACGCGTAAATCGCGAATCGGCCAATCGTTCGTCTTGCTTGCGCAAACAGACGCACGCGCGCTTCACGTGGAAAATCGGCGTGATAAATTAGCAGACCAGCGGGCCGCTGACCGTCAAACGTTCCGCTCTCCGGCATCTTCCGGCGATCGCGATCCCGCGTGTGTGTTTCCGCGCCCGCGCGGTTTTCACTCTCATCGGATCGTGACGCGAGTCGCAACTTTTGCGCGCACGTCCGCAGTCTCCGATCGCGGCGGTTTCCCCCSCTCCCCYCCCTGCCCCCCTCCCCCAGATTCCCAAGATAAACGCGAAATAAATTGGACCTTCCTCTGCCCCCCTCCCCCCCCCAGGACTCTGTCGGGCGGAGGGGAGGGGGGGGGGGTATCGGCGGGGAAGGGTTGCCGGCGTGCTCCCGTGCAAGTTTAATTGGCTGCCGGAATTCATTTCGCTTGGTTTTCAACCGCCGCGGCGACACGTTTCATTTTACCCCCTGGACCCTGCCCCGCCAGGTCCGTCAGCGACCCCCTCCCCACTCTCTGTCTCTCTTTTTTCTTCTCTCCGCCCTCGGATCTGGATATCGAGTTTTACGATCGACTCGCTGCGGCCGTCGAAAGTTCCTCGCGCATGAAATTAAACCGATCATCCGGCGATGATCCGCCTCAAGCTTGTCGCGGAACTTGCGTTGCTGAGGAGTCTCTTGCGGCGCTTTGCTTGAAGAAAGGAAGAGCCTCGATCGCACGCGCGTCCGTCCTTCGTCAAGTTCAAGCTTTGAAGGAGAGAAGGGAAGATTAGCGGCGAGATGAAAGGGTTTACTGCTCGCACCGTCCTCCCTTGTTTCTTCCTTACGTTCCGACACGTTATCAATCTCCCCCCTCCCCGCCCTGTTTTTCTCCTTCAGTTCATTCGGCTCCGCGTGCTTGGAGCGGAACGATTAAATGAGCGAACACCGTCGTTTCTCTCGTCGATGCTGCTCGATCTCCGAGCTTTCCCTCGTCCGTCACGCGGCTGGGGTATCATCCCCTCGCGCCGCGACGAGATCTCCGACCTCTCCGCATTATATCGACGGGGCGCAAGGCGGGGCGGGGGGCGCGCGGAGCAATATCGCTGACTCGGCGCTGCCGAAAGGCGCGCTGTCGCCGACATCGGTGATACGCGAGATCTTACCGGGCCGCGGAAGCAAACGACGCTAAATGACGTCGGCCTGGAAGAAAGAGAGAGAGAAAGAGAGAGAGAGAGGCTCTTCTCTCCTCACTTCTCGGATCTCACGACGGCTGAGCCAGCGTTACCAGACTGCGCGTCGCCGTCACCGGAAGACTCATTGGCTTCCAAGTGGACGGCGCGTTACAGCCGTCGTTTCCGCACCGGCACTTCCGGTCGTTACAGTCGGCCGAAAACCGCCAGACAGTCAGTCAGTCCGCCAAATGACCGCTTCGGCGGGGCGCGGGGAGTCGCAGGAGATCCTCGGCCGATCGCGAGTCTGGCTGCCTCTCTCTCTCTCTCTCTCTCTCTCTCTCTCTCGCTCTTTCCGCCCCACCTTTCGCCAAGGTGCAATCTCTTGCCCTTATCTCGCGCGCGGTCCATAGCGCGATCCTCCAGTCCTGCGTGAAAAAGCGCGATAATTCGCAGGAGCGCTTTCTCCTTGGGCGGTCCGATTCCGCGGCTGGCGGGACGCTGCCGCTTATTGACCAAATTTTTATCGGAGGGAGGGGGGAGGGGGGAGGGAAAGCGGGAGCGGGGAGCGGGGGGACCCGTATCGCGAGCGCGCCGCGCGTGTTTCCCAGACAACGATCCCCCAGAGATCGCGCCGCGAACGAGCGATACATTATACAGAACGGTAGAACGGGAATTGGGTCGCTGACTGTAAATTAAACAAACTGTGTGCAAATGCAGCCGCTGCGCGGCGGCATGCGCGTTATTCCGCTGCAGATGGCATGCTGCGCGACAAATTTATTTCATGTACAATGCGAACCGTCTACCATAAGGAAGGCTTAAATAAATTCCAGCTGTTGATCCAATTACGGCGAAGCGTTGCGCAAACTCTGCGCGCGGAGCAAATACTCTTTGCATTATTACCTCTCGACGATTACAACGTAACGGGATCAAATGAGAGAAAAAAAGGAGAAAACGAAGAAGAGGGAGACACAGAGAGATTGAAAGGGGAGGAAATAAACGCCGATGACGGCAGCGCGTCCCTTATCAAGTTACCAGAAAGCAAATACTCATCAATAAAATAACTGTGATAATTGTGTGAGAGAGTGAGAGAGAGAGAGAGAGAGAGAGAGAGAGAGAGAGAGAGAGAGAGAGAGAGAGAGAGAGAGAAATTTTCATGGACGACGTTCGATTTGAGAGGCCAACACATTGAAAGATGAAGGAAAGAGCCTGGGGATGATACATTTTTCCTTCTTTTTTCATTTCCCACTTGCGAAGGCGCGGGAGCGCGCGTTTCGCGGATCAGGAAAAACGTTCGCCATTCTCGGCGAACAATGCGCCGCGGCCTACGCAGGGGAGGGAAGGCGAGGGAAAAATTGGTAAAGGAAGTCCGAGGGAAATGCCGTCGTCCTGCCGGATAATGCGGGTATCATCTCGCACCGGGGAATCCATTATTCTCCGATGCGCGCTGCTTCCGCAGAACCTGAAAACTCTTCGGCGCGAGAGAGCGCTCCTAATTCCCGCTACATGTGCTTCCGGTTTCCGGCTAGCGAAGAATAGGATTCGCGGATGGAGTGTGTTAAAAGCGCTGAGGACGATCGTTCGCCACGCATCTCGGTGAGACGATTCCGAATCCTTCACGATGGAAATAATCTTTACCTTGAAAGCTACAGAAACAAGAAGCAAGAAGCAAGAGGAAAGAGAGAGAGAGAGAGGAGGGGGAGGGAGAGCAACAGAGACGTACACAGGACGCGATGTAACGACAAAACGAAATGGAAGAATAATATTGGACGTAATCGACGGAACATAGAGTCCGTTCGACGTGGATTCGTTAAACGCGGGGTGACCGGATGAATCTTTCATAACGTCCCCCTCGGTCTCGCGACGGGAAGGGGGAGGGGGAGGGGCAGCGTTAGCACGGCGATTTCTGCGGGTCGGCTCTGGAACGGACACGTTCCGTGGCGGCGACGGAGGCCACGGGGAGCCACGACAGAAATTAAATTTGCCCCGTCATGCGCCGTAACGAGGCACAGTTGCGAAGGGGGTTTCTCGTCAAGAGGCAAACAAGCCAAACAAAGCTGCTGAGAGGTTGAGATAAGTCGCGAGGGACTCGCGAGAAACTCGCGAGTCCTCCTTCGTAGTCTGCGAGGTCTCGAGATCTCGCCGAGAGATCTCCCAGAGTCGCACATCCGGCAGCTTCCGGGGCGAAGCTAATCCCATCATGATGCGTTAACCCCCCGACCTCTGTCGGCCCGCGAGCAAGCAGCGTTTTCTAGGAAAGATCCAACGGTCCAGCGGATGCAGCGCGACGCATTCGGATCGATGCGGAGGGGACGATACCGCATCACGTAAGCGAGATTGGTCGGATCCGGCAGCTCGTGACCCGGTCCAGCCGCGACCTTGACCCGTATCTCCCGCAGAGACGCAGCTGCGGCATTACATGGCGCCGCATGCACGCCCGAGCGTGTCCACCCGCGTGCATACGCGATCGCGGACTACACCGCTTGGGAATTATGTACACACACACACACGCGCGCGCGCGCGCGCGCGCGCACGCACACGTGTATTTATACACGCGTATTTATACACGGAGCTACTGACATGCTGGACGTAATTGATTTCAGGCTCGGCTCGGCTCATTCGTTTTTTGACATCGCGGCGAATCCCGTCCGGCGATCGGCGCGTTGAAGAACGCGAGCTTGCGATGTATTTATCGCACCCCGCACCCCGCCGCCCGCATACATAACTCGTAACTCACCCGCGAATAATAAAAAAATCGCGAGCATCGCGACGGATGCGCGGTGCGCATCTGCAAAAACGCATCTGCCTCTGCGGCCGGTGGCGAGACATCGATGAAAAAACGAGAACAGGAGGTATTCCAATCGGGGGAGCATCGAGGGAGCATCGGGGGAGCATCGGGGGAGGTTCGATGCACTGCGCTGCGGGCGCGCGCGTCAAACGAAGCCGCAAGGAAACAAAGACGAGCCAATCGGCATTGCCGGGAGCAGCTACGATCAAAATGGGATAAAAATTACAGGCGTGCCGGTGCGGGCTCGTTCCTTCCGGACCTTGTTTCACCGAACAACGCGGGCGCGAGGGAAAATTCGACGCTGCGAGATAACAAGAGAGAGAGGGAGAGAGAGAGAGAGAGAAAGAGGGTCTCCTCCTTTTCCCTCCCTCGTGATGTTTAATTAAATAAGCGAGGGCGCGGCAGCCGGAATTTTTTAATCGACGAACCAAGCGCGGTAGCCGTCCACGTATCTCCATCTTTCTCCTCGCGTCACGTCTCGATCGTTACCTCGACGAGATCACGTCGACGCTGAGTAAATGCAACGACCGGACGCTCTTTGACCTCTCGCGCGCGCGCGCCCCGATTACGAGGTCATTGAGCAACGAGCGAACGCGAAGGCGACAAATGCGCGAGAGCCCTTCGCGGCTTCACGAAGCATTCCATTCATGACGGCGCTTAAGGGCCATCTCCCCTCTCCCGCTTCGTTCTTTCCTCGAGATCCAAGTTTCTGTAATCCAGCGGAAGAAGACTCTCATCGGCGGGGTCCGCGTCGAGGAGCGGGATTAGATCAGGTTTGCGTTACTCAGAAACGAAATCTCTCCGAAACATTCGACAAGGATAGCGAAGCCTGCCTTTAACCGTGTTACGCTTAACTTTCAGCATCAAATCGCTGAAGAGCTGCATAGAAAAGGTGTTCCCTTCCGCCCATCCGTCAAGCTAGACAGTCAGGTGGCGCAATCGGCGCCACCGATCGATGTTTTGGGGACATGCTGATGATAGACACGCTTGGGAAGAAAGAGAGAGACAGGCAGATCGATGGGCGACTCAAAGGGAGCCAATTTAAGGGCGCGAAGCGATCGAGAGACAATCAAGGGCGGGATTCGCGCAGCGACGACGACGCGGTGGCTCCTTTGTCTTCGACATCGCCTCCGCCTGGTCCAGCGATCGTCTCAACGCGGCCAATCCTCGTGGAGCTTCGTGCGGGGAGGCTCAACAACGAGCAGACAGGTCAATAGGAGGACCCGAACTGGCACCGTAAGCCTCCAGCCGAGATACGTAATGTATCTGCGGATCAATTGGTCCAGCAGGATAGCACGGCCGATCGAGGGAGCCCTTAAGCCGGCAATTAGCTCGCACCGGTCCTCCGCCCTGCCCCGATCCTCGAAATCTGCTTCATCCCGACTGCTCTGCTCTGGGAATCAGCGCTCGCGAGCACGTCTGGGCGGCGAATTCCGCTCCGCGGCGAGCCGCTTCGTCGCCTCGTCACTCCCGCGAGTTTACCTTAGCCACTGACAGCGCTGACGTCAAATAAAACGTCACGTACGGGCACCTGGACGGCGCTGAGGAGGAGAGAGAAGAGCGCGCGATGCAGCGCGAGAGTGCCGGACGTGCCGGCGAGTTCCTTCCGTTTTACGCTCGCGATCGGGGATAACCGGAGAGAACTCGGACACGGAGTGCTAAGAAGTATCAAGGGTGGATGGACTCACCGTGATACGTCCTCCTGGGAAACGGCCCGCGGTGTTCCGGCGCTGTGCAACGCCAGGGAGGAGGCATGACGCGACTCCTGCGAGTACGGTAGCGTCGCGCTGTTGTTCTCCAGTGCTGAAACCGATCCGTTCTGCTTACCTGCGAACATACATACATAGATCGTCAGGCTCGTCATCGGCGCGCGCGCATGATTTTCACTTAATTCTAACGGAAAGAGAATTACTCCCGCGGCCAGCCGCGATCTCGCTGCGAGATCGGTAAATGCTAGAGAATTGGTCAGGCCGAGCACTCTTCCGGTCTGCGATTTTTCCACGAAGCGCGTGCAATAATCATTTCATGAATCGACGGCGAGTCAGGCACGCCTTTACGCGATTTCCCGATTTCCCAAGGGCGTTTGCCATCACTTGATGTAATGTTTGCATTTATTCCGGCGACATGATTCAATTTATTATTACCATTATCGTAATGGCTGCGTTTCGAGAGTCTTACCTCGCCGCCCGTGCACCGTGTATAAAAGCAGAGCGGAGACAGTAAACCGACGTTGAAAATACTCTCAATCTAGCGGGCTTGTTTATTCGCGTCGAGGCGGCTTCTTCCCCGGGAAACTCACTAATGTTCGCGCCCGGAGATTAAAGCAAACATTCGAATAATCCCGCGGGGCATCGGAAGTAATTTGAATTCGGGCATCGAATTCAGGCGCCGCCTGAGCGGTTTCCCGTGACCTTTCCGGTTTCGCGGGACCTGTCGGAGGGGGGAGTGCGACTCGCGGCGTCTCGCGATCGACCGGAAACCGGCGATCGATCTCGCCGATATAATCTCCGCGGCGAGAAAGGAAGTGCCCGTTGATTCGCGAGAGCGGGCTATTCCTTCTCGCGGCATCGAATTTTAACGCCGCACTCACGGGGATTTCCCCGTGAGATCGGGCATTCCCGGCGCGCGGTGCCCCGCATCCGTAACGCGCGCGACAACGGCGGCAGGGGGGAGGGGGCAGAGGAGGGAGGAGGAGAGAGGGGGGATGGATGGAGAGGGGGGGGGAGAAGGAGGTGAGATTCCAGGCGATTTTACGAGATCCGTTTTACGAGATCGATGAATAACTTACGGCAGGACTCGCGCGGATCAAAAATTCATTTCCGCGTCCATCGACAGCGGAAACTCTTCCGTGTTTATCCGGCCGGAGCGGGCGGGGAGGGATTCGCGGAGGATCGCGGCGCATTTGAATTTCAGTGCCGGTCGCAGTAGTCGGCTGCGAATAATTAACAGCCCGCCGTAATTATTACTTCGATGGAGATCCCGCGCGCGCGCGCGCGCGCGCGACAGGAATCTTGCGACAGCGGAATCCGGAACGACGCTCCGGAATTCTCGCCGTCTCGTTTCGGATTCTACGGTCAGAGGTCGTACGTAATATTGAAAGGCGGGAGACAGGACGAGATCGATTGATCGAGCGAGATCGGAGCATGCCCATCTCCTTCGCGAGATATATTTTCATCAGCAATTAAACAATGCTCTCAGAGCATGCGGGATGCGGGATCTCAACGTTGTCGAAGACCTCTCCGTGCAAAGCTGTTGGCATTTGCAGTGCTCCGATCTCACTCGAACTTGGCGGATCTCGCTGACTTACGTGGCTGAGGTGACAGAGAGTTGTCCGTGGCTATCGGGGGCGGGGGCGGCGGGATGATTCCACTCTCCGGCTTGGCAACCAGAAGCACGACGCGATCCTGGGTCGCCTTCAGGGTCGCCACTGCCTCCTCGTGCGTCACGTTCTCCAGATTCTTGTCGCCCTGCTGCAAGCAACGCGACAACTCAACTTTAGCTGCTTCCTCGCACTCATCACCGCTATTGATAACGACAAACAGACTCGGGGCAAAATTGTCCGACCGAGATTCAACCTGGCATCGTCACGTAACAAGTCTCCCACCCTCGCGCCTTCTATTCGCTCGTCAGGCCTATTTCTCCTGCTCTTCCGTATCGAGGAAGCGGCCGCTCATTCGGGAGACAGGAACGCGCTCAGGAGCCCTCGATAATTGATTTTCCCCGTTCAATTACCCCTGTCGAGCCTCCACCCACGCGCCAACCGCGTGGTACTTGCCTCCGCCGAGACCGTAAGAGGCAATCGCGATTATCATCAACACGACAGAACGATGGACATTTGTAATGGCGACGGGGACCGTCGACGCGACGCGCGACGGGATCTAGCCGAATGATTTAGTTCGAGCGAACCTAACCTAAGCCAACCCAGCGCAACCTAACCTGACCCAACCTAATCCGACCTAACCTAACTTGACGCGTGTAGGGATAAGATCAAAATGGACATTATGATGGAGAGATTAATCCCCGTAATGTCCGTGAAGGAGATCGAACGTGTCTTTTAGGAGATTGATTTACTATTAGCTCGATAAATTATTATCCGGCTGGACGAGCCGTCGCAGCCCCGCAAAACCGAACCGCGCGGGATCTTTCGTGGCGAAGAGACGCGCCGCTGACGGGAAGATCGCGCGCGCGACCGGTCGGAGAGAAGAAGGTTACAAGAGCGAGATTTTTCGTCTCGAGGCAACGATTGACGAGAGAGAGATCGAGCATCCTCGTTGGCGGGTAATCGTCGGGCGATTAAGTACGGAAATGGGAAAAGTGGATTAGGTTCTCCAAGGCGCTGCCGGAGTGTAATCGATGGCTGCTCCACGATTCCTCGCTCCGGCGATCTCGCCGCCTTCAACGAGGCATCTCTCTTCCCGAGAAGAGAGCAAAAGCAAAAAGAAGACCGCCGAACCTGGCGCCGCTGATCTGCGACTGTCGCCGAAGGCTGAAGAGCGCGCGCGCGTACGCGATCGGCGTCGCTCTTTTTCCCTCTGCGTGCGTTCGCGCCGTGCCGAGGATTGGCCGGATCGACCATTTCCGCTGGATCGAGCTTAATCGAGATCGGTCCGCGAATCCCAGCGACTCGGCGCGAGACCACGGAGAATCTCGATTCCTCATCCTCATCGAGCGTTTCGCATCGATCGCTCGATGGAGACAAGAGACGAGGCTTCGATGCTGATGCAGCTTCGATCTCCCGAGTCTCAGGATTTCACGGTGCGAGAAAACAAAAGGAGCGACGCGCGGCACGAGTGACGACACGGCTTCTCGAGACTGACGAAAACGTCGCGGTGCCTTTGACCTCCGACCCCTCGCCGATCGCCAGTCACGGAATGGCGAGACTTACCGCCGCGAGATCGGCGAGCGCAATTAGATTCCCAGATTAGATTTCAATCGATATCTGTTTACGGGAGGAGTTTACGGGATGCCCGCCGAGCATCGTCCGCGTTTTAATCTCGCGCGTGGCCTAATTATCGACCGATCGAACGGCAATTAGTTCCCCCGGCACGTTCGAGGTAGCTTCGGCAGTAATTATAAAGCTGGAAACTCTGTTTCCCAGTCCGGGGAGAACTCGGCCGGACCGCAGATGCCAGGCCGCGACTCGTTGTTTCTTCCCCCCTTTCTCTTTTCTCTTCTTTTTTTTCGTTCTCCTCCTTCCGGGCGATTTAGAGCTGCGCGTTTCGGCGGGAATTTATCTGCCGCGCCTCCCGACCGAAGAGCACCTCCGTTTTTCCATCGGAAAGTTTACTTAGAGGTAAACGGGAGGGGAATTCACGGCGAGGCGAATTTCGTCAAAATTTATCGGACGCGGCGGACGATCGCATATCTCTCCGCGTACGTCGCCCGTGAGATTCCTTCGGCCTTCCGCCGAAGTGTCACGACGGAAAACGGGAAAAGACTCTCTCAAGAGTCGGAAAACGCGATCATTTCCGGTTACTCGAGCCAACCCCGCCATCGATCCCGACTTCTCGAGCCAAACGCACACGTTTCGCGCTCGTTCCGCGGTTGAGTTATCGCGATCGCACCGCAGGAGGCCCGATGAAATTACTCATGAACGCCGGAAAGCGGCGTAATCCATTCCCCCATCCACATTTATCTCCCCCGCGGCCGGCCGGGGGAGGAACGAGAAAGCCAGAAAGAGAGAGAGAGAGAGAGAGAGAGAGAGAGAGAGAGAGAGAGAGGAGGGGTGGGTGGCGCGATGCCGCGCGCGGCTCGCCATTCCGAAATGAGAAATGGTCGCGACTTCATTCCGCCGCGGACGAGCTCATGGCACTCTAATCTATTCGCCGCGTGACGAATCGCCGCGCTCTCTCGTCGCGGGGTCCGCCACGATCGCGATTCAATAAGGACACGTGACGTTTACTTACCAGGGCGTTCCTGACGGCCACCAATTTGTCGCCGACGACGAGACGGCCGTCCACCTGGGCGGCCCCGCCGTCCATAATTTTCGTCACGTAGATGCCATTGTCGCCGGGTATATGCTGATTGCCGATACCGCCGGCGATGCTGAAGCCGAGGCCCTTGTTACCCTTGATCAGCTCGATCTCCATCAGCTGCGTGTGCCTCCGCCGGCGAACGTACTGGAAATCGAAGCGCCGGATTAAGTCGCCAGCATCACTCGCGGAATGCCGCGATCAGCTCCGAGCAATCGCGAGAAGAGCGCAGCTCCTTCGTGACTCGGTGCGATCATCAACCAACGAAACGCATCATCGAGCGCGGCCGCTATTATATCGCCGCCCGGTTTATTCCCGACGAGGTTCATAAAGCGGGAGCCGTTCAGCGACCGAATCGAATCGCGGACGAGACTCGGCCTCGATCGCGGCACCAAATTCCGCGAATGAAGACTACCCCGCCCGCCCGCCCGCCCGCCCTCCCCCTCCCCCTCCCCATCCCCTGCGGGGATGCGTTTACGCGAGAGGCGGCTTTACCGGATTCGGAGTGATGATGATGTATCCGAGGCGCGAAGCTCCTTCGTCGCCACTTTCGCGGGGCAAGGATTGATAATCCGCACCCCCGAGCGGCTGGAACTACCCTCCGACGCTGCGCCGATGCGCGACTCGGCTGCGGGCTGGAATCCTCGATCGAAGCCTCCGGGAATCGATTCCCCTTGCGCCGCGGAGGGAGCTTATCGCGATCCGCCGGGGAAATCCTTTTTTCCTCCCCCGGGGGTGACATTAACGTATATCCGAGAGACGCGTAACGAACGATCCCATCGAAACTTCGCCTCTCATCCCCCGCTCGGCGACCTCGCCGCGGCGGCGCAATCTCAAAAGGCCCCGGTGACTGATCGCCGCTGCGGGACGTTCCCTCCCCCCYCCCCCCYCCCCCSCCGCAGATCTAAGCCGAGGATATTCGACGCGTCTTTATGACAAATGCGGAATCTACGGGGAGGAGGCCGTCAATCCCGCCACGAACTTGCCAACGAGCCGGGGCGCCGGGAAATTTCGGGAAAGTCGGGAAAGAACGTGATGATCCCGGACGACGAAGCCGAAGCAGCGCGCTCGCGAGACCGAGGCGCGAATAAAGAATGCGGAAGGTGAATTTAGAGTCGGGAACACGATCACGCGGTGAAGGATGGAGTGCCGGCGGCTATCTTTCGATACGTTTGACCGAATGGAATGCCATTAAGCGGCCGCGATAGCACGATAACGATTTGTTGATATCGGCGCTCCTAACGAGGCGCTCGAGCTGTCGAGACGCGTGTCGAGCTGAGATCGCGTTACAACATTTGCAATTCAATTATTCCCGACATGTTCAAGTCGCGCAATTAAATCCGCGTACTTGAGATGCGCATATGATACCGCGCGCATCTGATGCGATCACGGTAACAATGTGCCGGCGCGGTAACGCGCGCGTGCGATTCAATTAAATTCGGATCTGGCATTTGCATACGTCAGGGCTCGGCGTACGGTGCCATACGGCACGGTGCGTTTAATGCATCAGTTAACTGTCAGTTCGTGCCATTTTCCCGCTCGATGTTGCATCCGTGATAATCCACGGTTACGTCGCGCGACGAGCCGGACGGCGGTTCGCCGATTAAGGAGCGATCGATCGACGCCTCGCCTTCGACGCGCGCGAATCGCAACGCGGGCCGGCCGCGGTCCCTTCGACCTTCCCCTCTCGCGGAAAGGGGGGAGGGGGCGACGAGCGCGGGGGCGGAGGAGGGCACGCGCGCCGCTCCTCGTGGGAGCGACACGCGGGAGATCCCCGATCTCGCCGGCAATGCGGATCGACACCGCATTGACGCGAGGGGGAGGGAGACAGAGAGAGAGAGAGAGAGAGAGAGAGACTTACCAGTTTGACGGTGTTGCCGGCGCGTTTGAGCGCGTCCACGGCGGCCGCGTGCGGCACGTCCACCACGGACACGTCGTTCACTTGCAATATCGTGTCGTTGACGCGCAGCCGGCCGTCCGCGGACGCGGCGCCGCCCGGTATGAGCTTCGTGATGTAAATGGCGGTGTCGTTGCCGTAGTGCGGGTTGTCCGTGCCGCCGGCGATGCTGAATCCCAGCCCCGCCCCGCCCCGCTCCAGAACGATCTCCTCGTACTCCCAGTCATCGTCGCCGTTCACCTGCAAACAGAGAGAGGCGCAACGGCGCACGTGGCGTTATTGCTCTCGCATCTCCTCTCGCGGCGGTTCTACCGCTCGATACCGTCCGATCCGGAATCGCGGATCCCAGTCGAGACACGCGGCTGGTTTCCGCGACTTTTTTTACGTCCGGTAGCCCCGGGGAACGCAGAGAGAGAGAGAGAGAGAAAGAGAGAGAGGGGGGGGGACGAACTCGTCTGGCGGAGGCCGCCGCGACAGCCGCGATGTCCTAATCGCGCAGCGGACTTAACCCCCCCCCCTTCTCCCCCCGTATGGTAGGGAGGAAGGGAGGGAGGAAGGAGGGGAGAGGGGAGGGATGGATTAAGCGGCTAATTGATTTTGAGTCTCGCAGGAGAGTGGAGGAGATCCCGGATCGAGCGCCGTTTCCGCGCTCTTGCCGTTGTCGCGAAACGCGCCTTGCCCGAAGACTCGATGCCGAGCGTGAAGAGGAGCTGCACGAGTCTGCTCGTCCGAGCGACGATCCGAACGCGTAGAGGTTAACGCCACATTGGAGCCGCGGCCGATCGGCGGCGGCGAGAGCAGACTCGAGCAGACGCCGCTCGCTTCCTGATAAACTCCGCGCGAACTTCATCTCGTTATAAGTTGACGAAGCACGTGGAAAATTCCGAGAGGCGTGGTGCCCGGCAAAGAAGCTCGTTACCGGTCGGCCCGACTACAGCTTGCTCTTCGTCGTGCAATTAACTTTGGGCAATGCCGGCACAAGACGGCGTATTAGCATTCCATAACGGCGGAATAATCAGAGAAGCGCGGCGCTGCGGTCGCGGCAGCGACTTCGGCGTCTCCTTCGAATCCAAGTACGAGGCAGAACGAAGAACGGGATATTCACTTCTGAGAGAGAGAGAGAGAGAGAGAGAGAGAGAGAGAGAGAGAGAGAGAGAGAGAGAGAGAGAGAGGAGGGGGAAGGAACATCCGGGGAATCGCTCCACCCGTATCGTGAGCGAAAGAATCGCGGACCGAGCGAGCGAGCGAGCGAGCGAGAGAGAGAGAGAAAGAGAGGGGGAGGGGGGAGGGAGGGGGAGAGAATTCGACGAACGGAATAACAACGATCACGCCCGGCTCTCCGGAACATTCCGACGATACCAATGGCTGCTGAGTATGGACCACCAGCCGTAAATTAATTAAATTAACGGCGGCAAGTGGCGGAAAACTTGTTGCGATTAACGTGAGATTCCCGGCGGATCGTACGCCTAATGAAATAACACGGATTTCCGGCTGCGGAACAGACGCTAAAGGTCCTTCAGGTGCTCGATCGCGCAATGCAATTATGCGCGATCCGCTAGAGCATGCAAAACCATTTTAATCGGATCAAAAGCCAACTAAGCCGTGGGATAATGCGTTAGGGGGCATGTCCTCCTCCCCTCTCACTCTCTCTCTCTCTCTCTCTCTCTCTCTCTCTCTCTCTCTCTCTCTCTCGCTCGCGACGAAACGCATTGTACATCCCCAGAGGTATCAGCGCGTTGCGATGTATATACGCGCCCGTGCTCGCACAATCGCGATACGAGCATTCGGTGAAATGCCTTGCGTTGCACGACGCAAATTAATGCGCCGAAATCCGTTCCAGTCCTCAAAGAAGTACCGCATACCTGCATGTACCGATATTAATATTAGATGCGCAGATTAATCCCTTGCTCTCGATTTCGAGCACCGATGATCTCATCGATCGGAAAGCGCCAGGCTTCCAGCACAGGTATCCGATAAATGCCCCAAGGTCATCGAAAATTGTGGAGACTACTCTATTGATTGAGATCTTTCTTCCACTTTTACGGACGAATGTTGAACTTTGAAGCAAGGCATTAACTTGCTCACGGCAGAAGATTAATTTGTTGTTCGGACTTTTAGCGGCGTCTTCAATCGTGCCGCTACCCTTTAATTCGGAATTAGTCTTAAAAGGCGATAAGCCGGCTTATCTTCCGATCCGGATAGAGATTGAGTAACTGGGAGAGCAAGAGCGCCAAATATGGTATCGCATACGTGACCAAAACTATCAATATCCCAGCAATGATAACACATCGCGGCTTCTCTTGTTTTCGACAAAGGACAACAACGGTTAACACTAGCTTATAAAAAGGATCTCTGTTGTCCAGTTATCGATTCTAGTTCAATTCAGCTCTTTCGTCGAGCATCTTATATACCGGACACAGCTCTGCGATAACGATATACTGCTTGTAACGATTACAACATAAAATAACAAAAGCTCAACGTCGGGTACTCAATTTTCTCTCATATCCATATCCGAGTATTCATTGATTATTTCAGTGATTATTTAGTTCGGCAGTCATCAACGCGGTGACGACTGGAGACAACTTCTCATCAGATTTGTACAACAGAGCGAGAAATTAATTTGTACAGAAGAAACCAGAAATTAACTTTTACAAAGGAAGCAAGGAATCAATTTGTACAAAAAAAAGCACGAAATTAATTTGTACCAAAAAAGGCAAGGGATTAATTTGTATAAGAGTGCAAAATATTAATTTCTAAACAAAGCAGGGAATTAATTTTTAAAGGAAAGCAAGAAATTAATTTGTATAAGAGAAAGGCAAGGAGTTAATTTGTACAAGAAAGTAAGAAATTAATTTGAACACTTAAAACAGTCAGCAGTCGAGGCCTCTACCGAATATGTGATCCATTCTCTCTCATCCACGTGTCACAATTTCGTTAATGCCAGTTGAGAACACTTTCTCGAGGAGAATCAGCGCCGCGATCGGCGCAAGGCGATCGCCCTGAAACGGGCAACGCGATTCGAGGGCGATCGATTCCGCCGGGAGGCAAATCGGTATAGATCGGATGATGGATTGTGTTGGTTAGTCGTTGTCGATCGAGGATGCGCATCGGGGATTTAGCAATTTAATCTTTCAGCACGCTGCGTCTCGGTCAAGGGATGCTGCGGGGTTTAAAGGCATCTCGCGGCACTCGCAGTGCGGGCGCTTCACCGTCATCGCGCAATTATGCGCGTCCGTTCGCGTGCGTGCCATTCCGATCGCATCCGTTGCGAGTATAAACGGTTGCCGCACGCCACGGAAGGCGAAAGGATCCCCATGCACTGGTCTCTCTCTCTCTCTCTCTCTCGCGGACACGCGCGCGCGCGCGCGTATCGGAATGCATCATTCCCGGACGCATTCCGATTCGCTTGCACTGCCGCGGCGGCGGCGGCGGCGGCCGCGGCCGCCAAGCAGACTTGACGCGCGCAATGCGGCGACGCGGGATCGCGAATTAATCGCGCCGGAATTATGCCGTTACATTAAGCGCTCCATACAATACAATACATCGGCATCCGATACATCGGCGACGCGAGTTGTATCCATGCGAGACCGCGCGGCGGCTCGTCAGCGTCGCGACGCGGCAATCGTGCCCGATTACGCAGCCGCGCGCTGATTAATCGTGCGAGCGCGGGAATTGGCAGAAGGGTGGGGGGGCTCGTGTTTTCGCGCGTCATGTTTCGTTTGTCTGATGGCTCGTTGGCGAGGCCGATTAATCGGCCGGCGCGATTCAGCTGCGATTCAGCTGCGCGAAAATGTGAGACGAGATCTCGTCGAGGCCGCGAAGAGGAACTCGCGGCTCTTTCCTGCGAAAAGTGCTCGCTTCTCGTTCCTTCGTCCCGCGGAGCAGGAGCGCGCAAACAGAGTTCCGCGTTACGCAAGTGCCCGCGATCGGTTTGATCCGCATTACGTAATCTCTCGGCCGTGATTAATCCGTCGATCCGCCAGAGGGCTCCGCGAGAGAGACGCGGATGGACGGCGGGAGTGGACGATCATGGAGTACAGCGGCGAGACTCGCGGATCAACTCGCAACTCCGCGACCGGCCGAGGCGACTCGTCGAGTGGTCGCAGGCGACCGCAAGCGGCGGCGGAAGTCGCGATAACGATAAACGAGCGTGTTCCGGAAGCGTTAGAGAGCTTACGATCGTCACAAATCAAGCGACGCCTCGTGGGAACGCGCGCGCGCGTTCGCGTAACTTCGAATCACGTTAATTACCATCCTGTGGATCCGCTTGGCCATCGTCGTCCGGCGATTACGCGTCCGCAATTACGCGGGCTGCCCCGACGCCATGGTCCAGGAACCAGCAGCAGCGCGCGAGCATGCACTTCCGCTCGATCCGATTACCGGCGCGCGCGCGCGCGCGCGCTGGTCTTCCGCGAATAACGCTCGCGAAAGCGGTCAGGCGGGTGTCGCCGCGCCGGAGCGAAGCTCATTTATTACACGCGACCGCGGGAGATTTATGCGTTTTGCATAATGCATGCGCGACCGACCGCCGCGTCCTCGCTCTGTTCATCGGCGACGGCCAATTTCTGTCTCTCGCGCACGCGCGAATCCGCGGACGATTCCACGGATCACGAAAGAACGCGCGTAACGATGCGCCGCGCTCCTCGCGGCAAGTCTCGCGGACACTATCGCGACTCGCGACAATCGACTCGCGAAACGTCGGAGCGAGCCAACTCGACACGCGGTGCGTTTCTCTCCCTCCCTTCCTCTCTGGTGACACGCGAGAGCGCGCCGCGGTCGCGGGAAAACGCGAAACTGCGGCTTTCGTCGCGCGACGAGCAGCGCCAACGAGAAGTAACGTTATATGGGCGCGCGCGCGCGAGCAAGCGGCCTGTCATGCTCGCCGCGCCAGTCATCGCTATTATAATATCGGGCAGAGCGCGGCGCTGGCTATTTCCGGCTCCCCGTGAAAATAAACGCGCGCGGCACGCGCGATCCTGATCGCCGCGCGGCGGCCGCACCGCCGCCGGAATTAACCGGCCAGGCGGCGATTGCGTGGCGAAATCTCATCGACGTCGATCTCATCTCCGCCGACCGGCGGTCTTACGTCAACGTACCGGCCGCGCCAGCGCGCGCGGTCGGGGGAAGGGGGGGRGGGGGGGRGGGCCGGTAAAGGCCCTGTCACGCGCGCGGCTACGAAGGATCACGCGCGCCGCGTTGTTCTGCGTCCGCCACCGCTGTCGCTTTCGCACTTTCACGTGCCGTTATTTTTAGTCTCCCCCCACCCCCACCCCCATCTCCCCCGCTCCCGGTGGGGGAAGGGCCCGCGCCCAAGGGCTCGGAGGAACTTGGCCCGCGCGTGGCGAGTTTGTGCCGTCATCGCGCGGGCCGCGCGTGTTTCGAATTAACGTCCCGCTCGTCGCAGCCGGCTATATCCGTCGGCCTTTGTACGCCGGTTCCAAAACCGCGGCGGATAAAGATAGCCGCGCATTACGCGCGGCAGCAAATAGAGCGGGCTTCAGCGAGCTACGCCGACCTTGAAAGCGCCCGCCGTCCATTGTCCACTTTGATCCTCGCGAGGGATCCCGATATCGAGGAGCGAGTCTCCCATTCTGCATTCTTACAGAGGCAACATGCATATCGAGATTTTACCAAGGCCGAGAGATGGGGTCATCCCGATAAATTAACCGCGGAAAAGGGGACAAGTGCTTGGATTTACACAGTAGGACGCGTTTGCGAATCGTTGGCATTCGGGCTGCTGCTCGGAGCTCCGTGAAGCATGCCGAGTGAGATTCGAGCGAAGCACCGGAAGGCGGCGGGATTCCCCGAATTTAATACTTCCTCCCCCGCATCCGGCACGGCATTGGCCGCGCGCGATAACGCACGCCTGAAAGGCGTGAGAAGAGGGGAGCGTGTCAAGAGAGGAATTAACCCGCCGGAGGCGGCGCGCTTCGCGAGAATCCTCACAACGTGCGCCGTTTCGTCCGCTGGGGAAATCGCGGCAAAAAACGCGCCCTTTTACCGGGCTCTTAAATCCATGTAGGGCGCAGGCTTCCTCGCCGGAGAGGACGCCTGAAAAATTATGCCGAGTGTGTCGACGCTCCATCCGAGCGTCGCGCTACAGTCACGTGGCGCTCCGCGAGGAAACCATAATTAATCTCGTCGAGTAATAATCCAATTTACTTTCCGGGCAAGCTCGAACGTTCGCCCGATGCGCGGGAGTGATGCGCTCGGCATCTCGCAGCGACGCGAGTAGTCCATTACCGCGCGCGCGCGCCAGATGGCGCTACGATGGCGATCCGGTTAAGTGGCGTCGCGTCGCGCGCGCACGTGACGATCGCGAGCGGTGCGAGTTGCGCGGCTTCCGCTCGCGAATACGAAGCGAGGCAAGATGAAAGGCCACCCGCCGAGTCCGCGGATGTTCGACGAGCCAAGACTACACGAAACCAGCGCGAGTACCGCGTTACTTACGCCGCGAAAGTGCATTAGCAAAATTGGAGCCGCTCCAACCGACGCGACGGCGTCGTGTCGCGCCTCTCGCTGAGGATCTTGTATCGTCGCGACCAGCCACGGCGACTAATTGTCGGCAAGGAAAAGCGTCCCGCAGACAACGATGTCTGCGACGCCGCCGGTGCTGTTGGTTATTTCGACCAATTATGATCCTTCCGCGCGATCCCCCCGCGCGGAAGGATCGTTCGCCTTTCTCGCGCCGCGTGCTCGAGAGCGGCAGAAGCGCTGTTGGAGTTTTTGGAATCACGGAATGTTTCCTCTCTCTCTCTCTCTCTCTCTCTCTCTCTCTCTCTCTCTCTCTCTCTCTTTGTGTTTCTCTGTTTGCCGCAGTCTCTGCTTTAATTCCGCAAAAAATTATACGGCGGGGCAGGGAGGAAAAATCATAAGTTGAAAGTGCACGAAAGCCGAGCCAACCTGGCGTCTAATTAACGCCGGCCGGCGCTTTTGTTCTTCTGCGAACGCAATAAGAAGAATCTTTGTCTTTCTTTCGCGCTGCTGTAACGTATGCGCGAGTTGCGTCAGGTTAAGCTGTCAACCGCAAGTTTGCCACGAGAAGATTATGAAGATTAAACGTAACGTTATCAAGGATCCTCGCAGCGCTCGCACCGTGCATTGAAAGAAGGAAATGCGACAGCGTTAGCGGCGGTCGCATTCGTCGATGATTTCTCCCGGGAAGCGACCCGGAAGAGACAACGAATTTCTCGAGAAGAATCTCCGCCGTTCGGGACGGAAAAGGCGACTGTGCGATTATCCGCGACGCGACTCTGTCACGAGCCACAGATTAACACGGAATCGCGCGGGGCGCGGGAGGGGGGGGGAGGAGGAGCCGCGGAAAAACGTAGCAATTAAGCGCAGCCATCCCCCGCCCCCGCCTCGCCGACAGATTTTAATTTCGCGGTTTAATCCAGCGGCCGCTTTCTGCGCTCGGCGCGTCTCGGCGCGTCTCGGCGCGCGGCGTCTAATTTCTCTGTTCCCTGGCTTCAAACGCCAAAGCCGGGAGGAGGGGAAAAGAAAAGAGAGTAACCGGAAGGCCGTCCTTCACGATGAACGTTTCAATCTCTGGCAATTCCGCGCGATATGATAATAAATTCTCGTTATACTTTAGCTCGGCAGCGCACGAGCGGCGAGATCGAAAAATCCTCCAAGAATCCTCCGAGATTCGATCTTTGTTCAATGTTCGGGATTAAAGATCGAAGATCGAGGGGTTAAATTAATCAAGGACGAGGATCGTCGGTGGGCTTCGTCCGCTCGTACTTGAATGCAAATCGAGACAACACTCGAGTTAACATTCCTTCGAGTTAACGCTTCCTTCTATCTCTCATCTCGCCGCCTCGATTCTCCCCCCACTTCTTTATTCAAAAGCCGCGCTGATGCGTCCTCATCGATCGATGAATAAATTAGTCTGACCGTGGCGACGCAAGTCGCCTGATCCTGATTGGACAATCTCCGATCTCACGTTCGGATCAAATCAATCGAGATTGAATTCGACACGCGCGTCTGCCACGGGCTTCCGAGGGCAATGGAAGGACACGCGACTGGACAAGGTCGAAGAGACCGTCAAGGATCGTCGGATCGCGCTTCCGGAATCAACGGGACCTTATCGCCTTACTTGCGTTCGCAAATTTGACAAACGGACTGCAAACGCGCTTGCCGAACTCGTCCTTCAGCTGGTCGATTCCGGCGTGTCAAAAGGGCAGCGCGAGCGCTCCGATCGCGTTTGCCTCCATTAAGGGCACGCGGTCAATTCCGTTCGGTCAATTCAATCCCGGCCAATTCACCATTCCGGAGGGAGGGGCAGGAGGATGTCGCGATAACGGAGGGATTCGCGGCCGTTTCTCCGCGCCTCGCGGATTTAACGTCGACGGGGGGGGAGGCCGCCCCCTGCCGCCCTCATCGCGACCGATGTTACGCCGGGCGTAAACTCGCGATAGCCGAAAACGCGCGAATGAAACGCGGGCGGCATATGAATGCGTATGACGTGAGCGAACCTGCGAATATACCCTGATATACAGCGACGCATGCATCGTGTGCATGTTGCGTATGTGTGCGTGTGATCCCGTGAATCCGGAAAACGCGAGGCGCGCTTCGCTGGTCGCGAACGGCCGGCTGAAGCCGGCGTTTTCTGAAACGCGTCAAAGGGAGACCGACAAGACTGCCCGCGCGATGGGCAGCGCATCCGCGAGCACTAACGAGTGCAAGCGTACATTGAAGAAAGGGCAGACCGTCTCGTGCGTCTCGTTTGGCAAGCTAGCTTTCGGAAACACGGCACCGAGCGATCGACGCGATCGATCGAGAGCGCGGAAACAATTTAGAGACTGATGCGCAAATTTATCGGCGCGTTGACGTTAAAAGTCGCAGGCGCGCGTGCGCAGAATTAATTTCACGCGCGTCCGAGAGCGCGGTGATTAACGAGCTATCGTATTAACGATCCAATCTTCCAGTTTCCCTCGCGTAGATGTATCGGAAAATTCGGACGGTCGAATGCGGCGGATATTGCACTGCGGACAGTTAATTGATCGTTTCGACGCATGCTTAAGCAACGTGCAACGCGGCCGAGTAGCGCGGGTAATTCTGAACGACATTCCGCGCGAGACGAACGAGCGAGCACAGATACATTTCGCGATATCGATCTCGCGTCGGGAACTCGCGGGAAAATGGACCGAGAATGGTCCCTGCGAGTCCGCGGCGGATGCAATCCCGGCTTTGACGCGGCGGAGCCGATTTAATTCCGCCTCATAAATTATTCCTAAATTCCCGGCGTTAATCGCGGCTAATTTATTCCGCCGATTTAATCGCGACGCGGCTCAATGTCCCCGGCGCGTTTTTCCCGCCGGGCAGATCCCGCGGATTTACACGTTCGCTGCTTTTTTCGAGCGGCTGAAAAATATGCAGCGAGGAGGCCGCGCGCAACGCGCTAAGCTTTCTTTACACGCGGTGGTGCCGGCCGCGATAACGGTATGAATATTCATCAACGGCGCTCCCGTCTGAGGAAATCCCGCGCGCCGGAAGTGAACGACAACGAATCGCGAGACATCTCGACGTGTCCGTCGAGTGAAAGGTGAACGCTTACGGGACACGCACGAACAGCGGTATCGCTCCGTGTTTTACTTCTTACGCTTGTTACGTATGTTTCCTCTTCTGGGAGGAAATTTCCGTAATGAAATAATGTCGGAAGTCGGAAAGGGAAGCTTGCCGCATGCGATGTACGAATTAATTTCTTGCTTTTTCTATAAAGTTCCGTTTTTCTAGTAAAAGCTTTATCTCGCTCCGATTCATCGTTCAATTTCATATTTCTTTTCTGTTTGAGCTGCCGCTGCCTTTGGATTCTTCAGGTTGCAGCGTTCTATCTTTAAGGTTAACGTTCTCTTCGCGAGATCTCTTGCACCAATTTTCGTACATCGTATGACTCTGCGCCTTCGTTGAGAGCGCGACAAATTTCAGCGGTGTTCTCTCTTAGCCGGAACGCGGAGAGCATGCGGTGCCGAGTATGCCCCTTATCAGAGGCCATCGTGCATACATCTGCCTTTGGAGGTTAGATTGCCCGTCCCACTAGTTCGTATTCCGACATCTACGCTGTCAGCGCTTAAAAATCACAAGAAGATTGGCAGATGTCCTAAAATGATCTTCAAAATCCACGAAAGCAAGAAATTAATTTGTACACCTAATAATTTCGTACGCGTTTTCAATCGGCGAGTATTCCATGATAATCGAAATCCCACGAGCGAGTGACAGAAATAGCATTCGCGTGCGTAAAACGGACGTCACATCCCTTCGTCGCCCTCAATCGCGCGTTTTTCGGGGCGCGCGAAAGCTTACGACTTAACCTCACCGCTTCGAGCATCCTTCGAAGCGGGATAAAAAATTAGCATCGCGACGTCCCGCTTCCACGAGCGCGGAAATATCTCGCACCTCCAGCTCTCATCGCGAGATGTAAGGGGCGAGGAGAGGGGGGAGGGAGAGGGAATCCTCGGTTACAGAAGCGCGTAACAACATCCGCGGAGGAAGGCACAAAGACGCCAGGAAGACGGCCAAAAGTTCCGGCGTGAAAATCTCCCCCGCCTCCCAAACGCCGGTCCAGACGCAAGAGAGATCGCGCCGTAAATATCGGCCATTTTGCATCCCCATTCCGCGAATTTCCTGAGAGAAGCGGCAACTTCCCGCCCGTCTTCTCTGAAGACGCGCCCGTTCCGGGAGATACCCGCGTCTCCGGACGTTTACGCTTCTTTATGCTGCCGCAGACAATTCGATTATAAAGATCCGAGAGAGACGAGAGATGTATCGCGCGACGAGGCGTTGTAAAGCGAAATTGCACGGGCGAGACATCAAACCGAGAGCGTCTCGAGGAGGGTAACTCCAGCTCGCCGACGTTCGCCCGCCTGAATTATTGCCTCGATCGAGAATAAAGACGGCCATTGCCTTCGAGTTGCAGGCTGCTCAAAGGCTGCCACGGATAGGGAACCGCGTCAACCGCGCGCCGAGCGATTACAAACCGTCTCGCGCGTTTACGCAAACTTCCCCGCCTCTGTCGCCTCCAATTCATCGAAGTGAGATGCTAAACGCCGGACGATTAAGAAATTTCGTCGGCCCGCTCGATGAAACGATCAGACAATGCTCGCGCTCTTAACAATGTCGGCTAACGCAAAGGACGAAACGGGACGGCGACGAATAAAGATTTCCTCTTAACAAACGAAGACGACGGAGGAGAGCGACGGATTGGAATGCTTAATACGAAGCACGAAGGCCCGTAAATTTATTCCAATCCTGTATTCCGCGTCAGCAAACGGGCCGGGGGGGGGGCGCTCCAGACTCCCCTCCCGTGCGCGAATAGCAGCGCGAGCAAGCCACCCTTATCCTGGTCACGTCCGGCTGTTATTCTTCCCCCCTCGGCTGCCCCCCCTGGCCGTCGGCGTTCCATCGGCGAGAAGGGTTGTCGAACGCCGCTCACCCTCGTAAAAATCCGTTCCGAGCGGGGCCACGGACGTCTTTATCATCGGATCGCGAGGGAAGCCACGGGGGTAAATCGCGCGATAACGGGGGCGGCCGACGGGGCCGCCTCCTCTCCGGAGGGCGCAGGAATTTGCGACGCGAATTTACCGCGAAGCGTCATAAAGCGGAGTTCAGCGCGGTTTTACAACAGGGATCGCATCTCCCGCGATTCGATCGCATCTCGCGAGTCCCGCTTCGCGTCTGCTCGCGGTTTCGCCGAACGATCGGGTTCGATCGTCCTCCCCTCCCCTCGGCTTTCCACCAATCGCGCGGCGCTCTCGCTCGACGATCGCGCGATCTGCGTAAGCTCGCTCGGCCTCAGACGCGATCGAGACGCGATAGGGACGCGATGGGGACATGGATCGCGCGTCTCTCTCCTCTCGTCCGCCCCTCCGTCCTCCTGGCTGGGGGATCCTTCGCTTCTTAGCGATCTCAACGACAGCTAACGCCGAGCCGTTTTTCCTTCCATGGAAAAATCGGAGAGGTCGACGCGACGGCGGCCCGAATCGCGCATACCCTTAATTATCCCTCCCCCCGTCGCGATCCCTGCTTACCCCCTCCACAAAAAGGATGGCAAAGGGAGAGTCGCGCGGGTTCAGGCCTCGAACCTCGAGAACGTCGGCAGCGTGTTGTTGCACGCAGCCTCGGCGGAGTGGGAGGGGGAGAGGGAAGCCGGCACGGGTGATTTCTTAGAGGAGGTGGAGGAGGAGGAGGAAGACACTTGGGCGAGTTAATCCGCGGAATGCCCGGCGGAACGCTCTCGCGGCGCAATATACTTCAGCCCGCGAGAATTTATCGCGGCGCGGAAAGTATGAATCCCTCCCACCCTCCCTCTGCCCTCCCCCCTCCCCCAGCCCCCGGAATTTCCGTGGAGATTAAGACACTTTGGAGCGTCATTATCTCGGGATAGCGGAGATGTTTCCTACAAGAGACTTGACACGTCCGAATTTAATTATAGAATCCGATTACGTCGATTTACGGCAGGAGCCGAAGAGGCCTTTCAATCCCGAGTCGTATTCGAGGAAACTCGTAATCTCGGTGCATCGATCGTGCGGAAATATATTGAAAAATATTTCAACATTTTCGAGAAACGCGTTTATGGGTGTTAAAACGTTTTTCTCCGGAGGGTTGCGAGATGTTTTGAAAGCATTAAAGCAAAAGCAGCTGGAAAAGAGTCATCGGTGAGTCATTTTCCAGGTCTGCGAATTGGATTGGAAACAAACACATAAATCGAGAATCGATGTGCCGAAAGTCCGTCATCGGATCGTCGGCGGAGAAGAACCGACAGGTCGTACGAGTCGCAGTCGCCGGAATTCCGCGATTCCGCCGCCGCGATCGACGGAATTCACGCGGCAGCGCGACGAGCAGATGACCTCGGCGGTGACCCCGCGTTAGTTGCGGCACTTCGTGTTTCGCACTTCACGCAGATCGTTCCGATCGAGAGGCTGCTTCCGATTCGGCAAACTTGATCCCGGCGCGCTCGCGGCCCCCGGGAGAGTTCACGACCCTTATTGCGCCCCGTGCAGGTGCGCGTTCCGACTCCGCCCTCCCTCGCGACCCCTGCATCGCTGCAATGGCGACAAGAGATAGCGGCGTTTACGGTGAACGGGACACGCCGTGTATCGGCTGGTAAATGGATTCGCCCTCGTAAGGATTAATCATGACCCTGAGTCTGTTGCGGAACGAGCCGGAGATAAGGCGCGAGTCCAAACTGTTATCCGCCCGTTAAGCGCCCCGCTTCCGCCCTCGAGCGGGCTCGCTCGCTCGAGTGCGGTCGCTAGACTGATCGGTAGAATGAAATTCGTAGATTCGCGAGGGATAATGGGACGCAATAATGGTGCGCTCGAGTACTTGCTATGTGCACCGCGGCCTTGGCGGTACTCGAAGCGGAATAACGAACTCGAGGCAGCGCCCGAGGCCTCGGTTTCGCGACGCGGTTCACGTCGGGACAGCCCTACTCGCGGCTACTCGCATTAGAACACGAGGCCAAGCAAAATAAAGAGCCGCGCGCCGAGTTTACCTTTCGTTCAATTACTCGGCGGCGGGGCCGCGCCAAGTTCCGCGAAGGTAAACCCGCGGGAGATTGTCTGAAAGAAGGCGGGAGCCGCTGCCGGGGAAACAACGAGCCCGAAATACGCTTCCTCGCGGCGACGATGGACTCCTCCGCTGCCCCCCTCCCCCTAATGTTAACTTAGCGCTGAATAAAGGTGCCCCGAGTGGAGGCCAGGGGTCATGAATAATTCATCCCGCCGCGTATCGCGTCCCATCCGAGTAACGAGTCGCTTTACGCGCGTCACCATCGTCGCACGCGCGCTTATTAAGACGCGGCGCCGGCGGGATTCCGCGACGAGCGCCCGCGCGTCGCTCTGGTCGCGACGCGTGTAAATCAGCGACCTGATTTATCGGACGATAAATCGCAGCCGCCGCGGAAATGCGCTCCGTCGAGCGCGCGACCGCCGCCTGCGGAAAATCGCGGGAAAGCGGCTCGCGGTAGCTCGCGAGTCCTCGTCCGCTAATTCCGATGCAGATGAGCCGGAATGCGTTACGATGATAATTCTGTGATCTTCCAAATGCCGAGAAACCGTCCGCGAAGCGGGAAAGCGCCCCGCGCCCCGCTTCATAAATCAATTCGTAAAACCCGGCGCGGAGCGACATATCGATCGCGCGAGCGGGCGAAACGAAACGAACGTTCCATTAAAGTGGATTATCCGCATCCACGCCGGGGCGCGCTAATTATTTTTCGCCGTCGTGGATATTCGTCCTGATTAATATTTACGGCGCCGCGGTGCGCCGCAATATCCGTAATAAGATCCGTTTCCGCGCCGCGCCGCACCGCGACGCCATTGCTAATGGAATCGCCTCGACCCGCGAACTGACGGGAACTGATCGGTCGATGCCAATGCGCGACGAAGAAAGACAGAAGCCAGGAACGTCCGCGTTTGACGTTCGCTCGCACGGAATTCGCGAATTAAAGCTCGCGCCGCGCCGAGCGGCTTCCGAGAACGCTCTTCTCTGATCGGTTCTTCTGACATTTCCCAGAAAACCCGGACGAGGAAACGTTCCCTCTGTTCGCTGAAGACCTCCTCGACCCTGCCGCTAACCACGGCGAACTTTCCCGGATGATTCCCACCCAGTTTGCCGAGCGGAACTCGCGGATTGACTCTCACCGCTTGATGGCGAACGCGCCAACGCGCTCAGAGCGGTTCGCGTTGCGGCGCCGCTTTGAAAGCGACATAGATTGCGACGCGAGCCGACGCGAGCCGCGATCGAGTGAGATACGTGAGAATGATAAAACGCGGTTAATCCATGCCCGGGCGTAATGATAGCCGACACGTTAATGGGACAACGTGCTCCGCGATCTATCCGAGCCGCTTCCCGCGCGTGCGGATGCGGGCCGCCCGCGCATTACGCGCGAGCGGCATTTCGACGGAAAAATGTAATTAGGCGTAATATCTGTGCGTGCCGGCGTGAATTCCGCGCTTTGCGCGGACCGCGACGGGCTGTTCTCGCACGCCGAGTAGAGACAAACGATCGCCGCGTGTCGGCGAATCATTAATCTCGCCGAAGGAACGCGAAAGGAGAGAAAATGGAGCATTCCAGTTTAGCGAAAGCGACGTAACGACGAGACAAACTCAATGTTCAGATCTTTGCTGCATCTCGCGACCGAGACCAGGCGCCCAGAAGGGACCGCTCGATGTGGCGAACCTTTCCTCGGACTTGGCTGGACAGAGCAACTCGGAGTTGCGGGGAAATCYCGACTCGTTATCGCGCCAGGGGTRACATCGTCCGGCCAACATTAGCGGCGCGAGTGGCACGTTTCCCGCTTTGTCTTCGGCCTTCAACGATTGTTGCTAACGAGACCGTCGAGWCCTCTTTTCAATAGAGGTTCCATCTCGAACCCTTACGCGCCGGGCGTGCGAGGAAGCAGCAGTTCTAAGACTCTCCAACTCGACGGACGTATTTCATCGTGAAGCTCCGGCGCGGATCTCTGCCATGGCGGGCGTATGTCTCGTGAAGCAATCCTCGCTTGTATCATATCGTGAATATTAAACGGCGCAACGCAGGTTATTCTTCATTAGCCAATCCACGTCCGAGCATTCATCCGCGCAAGTTCCAACCGGCGCAGATCGAGTCTCCGGACGATATTCGCAATCATTCCCGAATGATTCAGGAGAATTCCTGATCCGAAAGCGGATCTTTCTCCTCGCACGAAGATCAAGCAGATGGATTGAAGAGCAAGTCGAAGAGGACCGAGACGCCACGGCGTTCTCTTCCGAACGGAAGGACCGCTCATGATCCGTCAGCAACGACTAATGTCGGCAATTTGCGTCAATGCCAGAGAGGGGAGGAGAGAGAGACGCAGGCATGTCATTCGACATGATTTATACGACGTGTTCCGTTATGATAACGGCAGCCTATAACTCTGCAGGACCGGAAGCGTGAGAAGTGCCGGGAGCAGGCACACGCACCACCACGTGGTGGCAATCAACGTGCCGATGATCTCCGGCGACTGACGGATCGTGTCGGAGGTCAGATACGGCGCCGATTATTCCGACGAACGAGAGGAGTGTTCATGTAACAGCACCACGATCCGATTATTGCGCGGGATAAGCCTGAGGACTTTAGAATGCATCATCCTGCGGGATGGAATTCGCATCCGCAGCATCTGCGAGATTCAGGATGTCGTAAGATGGACCGAGTCACAAGGCGAGCATGAATAGATCACGCAAAGTCGGGATAACCGACTAGCAGAAATCGCGAAACACCAGACACCGCCAGGTCTCCGTTGACGCAAAAGTTGGTCAATCAATATCACACTGGATACAGCATACGAAGAAGAAGAAGAAGAAGAAGAAGAAGCCGCGATACGGTGTACAGATCGGCGAATTTGGAACTCGAGGTCACACGAGGGATGGGCAGATAATCGCAAGGGCGGGGAACTTTCAATGACCCGTCTCGAGATCCTCGAACGTCAGAGGGCGATCGCAGAACCCGGAGGAGTCTCGTGAACTCTCCAAACGTGCCGCCTTTGGCGCTTTGGCGTTGTTCCGTCGAGCGAGTGTTCAATCGCGTTTGGAGACCGACTCGTAAACGTAACAGCCGGGGTGGGAAAACACAGGGGGGCAGGCGTCCCGATTGGAGATCCCGAGATCTCGATGACTCGGGATGATGCGGGAATTTCGGCCAGTCGGCGCGGATCTCCGGACGATGATTTACGCGGATAAGCGCGCGCGCGTAACAATTCTCGAGGGACGGAATTACATCACGGCCAGCGTGACCTTCAACGAGTGCCCTCCAACCGGATGTCGTCTAGCTGCGGGGAGAGAGCTTCGGCATCAACGATCGGTCGTTTAACTCGCAACAATCGCATTCAAACTCGACGGAAAGGAGAGCGGAGGGTTTTAGAAGGGCGAGACTGCAAGCTCAATTATCGCGACCGCCATAACCGGAAATGCGGCTTCGATCGTCACTCGCGCGACGACGTCCGTCTTGGCGTTCTCGGTTACGCAACGAAGCGGATTTTCCGCGCCGATCGTGCGATCGATCGATGCGCGCCGCGCCGGGGAACGCGTCCGTCGTCTATTCGCGGGTCGGTCATTTCAGCGCGCGTTGGCGCGCGAGGGGATTCCCCGCGAGGACAAACAGTTCCACGGCGGCGGAGATATGATTCTCGCGTCGGCGCGGCGTCTCGTAAAAACAGCTTGGCTTCATCTCGCCGGATCACGCGGCAGCCCTTTCGCCCGACTTACCGCCGCGGCGCAGCAAAGGCAACGGTAGGAGCGGTCGCACGGCCGCCACGGGAGGGAGGAGGGGGGGGGCGAGGGGCCTAGGGAACGAGGAGACAAGAAGAGGGCAACGAAGCGCGGCGGGCGGAGGGTAGTAATCGACGGCAGACGGCGGCGACTTCCGGAAGATTACACGAGCCGGAGGCTGCAGTTTACTCCATTTGGCAAGCTCGATATTCACCCTTCGCCCTCTCTCTCCCTCTCTCTTACCTTCTTCTGCCCACCTCCCTCCCTCCTCCCTCCCTCCCTCCCTCCCTCCTATCCCGATCCGTCTCGCCGGCTGCGCGAGCCTCGCTGGATGAGAGATATTCACCGCGCCCGAGTCTCAAACGACGTCGCAGCAGCAAATCGAATCAGATCCCCGCCGCCTCCCCTCCGCCCCCTCCCATGAATTTCGCAAGACGGGGCGCGAGGAAGGGGGAGCGGGGACCGGCGGACTTTCGAGGAGGAGGCAAGGTTCGTCGGCGCGTCGCGCCGGGCGGCGGCCGGCAGCGATCGATCAGAGAGAGAGAGAGAGAGAGAGAGAGGGAGAGAGGAGAGCCGCCGCAGCTTCCGATGAGCGAAACGGCCGACGCGCGAGTTTGTTAACCGCCGACCCGTGCAGGGTCGTTTTTGACGTTCGACGGTGGCTTTAATTTGACGGGCGATGGACGGGCGGCGGACGCCGCGCGCGGTCCGCGCCCGCGCTCGACGGCAGGATGTCACGATTAAACGCGCGACGCGATCGTTAATCAGTCCGATGGAGGGATTTGTAGCCGCGCGGCGACGCGCGGCCGGCAAGTTTGATCTTCGCGCCGCGCCGAGCTAATTATTTCGAGCTGGGGGGGAGGGAGGGAGGGAGGGGGGATGGGATTCGGCGTGTCGGAATTTTGCGCGGCGCGCTCGGGATGCCGCGGCCGATCCGTACTCTGCTGAACGCGGGTTATCGCTGCGAGATATCACGGAGAGAGAGAGAGAGAGGGGGGGGGAGGGAGGGAAACGTCGACGAGGAGGAACATCGCTCCTCGTGACGCGGAAATTTTGCTACGGAATCGGATCAGTTAGAGAAAACCGTTTGATCGGCAAACTCGCTCGACGATGAGCGCAGATGAGCGAGGTGGCCGCCGCGACGCGATCTGCCGCATTATCGATCGATTATCGAGGGGAAATCCCCTGGAGAACGCGCTGGAGGATCCGCGGACGGCAGTCGCGCAAGTTTGCCGATCAAACGGTAATCAGGAACCGACGCGGCGCCTCGACAAAATTGCCATTACGGATTGCGATGCGTCTCATCGCGGGGGATCGTTAGCGCTGATGACTCGCGCGCGAATAATCATCCGTCGCGCGACGTCGCGCGGGATGAAATCGCAATTACGTTACGCGCGATGGAGCTCGCGCCGAGAGACATCCGCGTGACACGCGCGTCTCTCTCCATTCGGCCTGCCGCCGTTGATTCGATTTCCGAGCCGGAGTGTCATTAGCAGTCCTCGAGCACGCGAAGGTCGTTAGCTCGCGCGTTAAATCGCGCGTAAGCCGCGACAGTCCAGCTCGAGCTGACATTCGAAAATCCGCTCGGTGTCTCGTCATGATTGACGCCGATTCGCGGCGACTCGCGAAGTCGATCTCGCAGTCCGCGCGGCCTTTCGGAGCGGACAAGCGCGCGGCCGCTCGCTCGCATCGATCCGCTTGTCTCGGCTGCTACTCTTCGTCGTCGTCGGCTTTCTACTTACGTGTCTCGTGTCGGCCGCGAGCAGAGGAGTGTGTGCCTGCAACAACCGAGCGTCGAGGAAATTAGAGGGCCGCGCGGCTTTTTGCTCTTTGCTAGGGAGCTGCTCATGCTTCCAAAAGGCCATTCATCTCGCGCGTCCGATTCCAAAAAATGACCAAAGAGCGTCATTCTCGTCCCCGACGAGCAGAGAGCAATCGCGCGAATTAGACTTGCGAATGCGAACAAATCCCATTATAACGTGCCGCGTAACCCTTGCTCTAGCCGAGTTGCCGGCCCAAGTTTTTAATCCGCGACCAACCCTGCCAAGGGTACACAATTCGTAATCCCGAATTCGCGTGCGAGCCTTCGACTACTTTGTGCGTTGTCGCACATCGGCAACGTCGCAACATCCGACGACCGATCCGGCGACATTCAAGATTATTCCTTCGAAAATCCCCTCGATCGATCAATCGATTCTCCCTTCCCTTCTCCTTCCACGATCGGACGCGCGCGCCCGGAGACTCTTGGCCACTTTTTCGAAAATGCMCCCCCTCCCCGAGAATGCAGACCGCGGGCTTTCTCCCGAGGCGGGAGGGGGTGGGGCGGGGACGGGGGAGGGGGAAGCAGGCGGGCGCGTGCTTGCATGCTGCGCTCGGCAATGAGCGTGGCTACCCGTGCGGGTTCGAGCAACGAGCAAACATCGAGAAAGAGAGAGATCACTCATGCAGGTTCCGCGACAAGCGGGGTGCGGGAGCGAGAGGAAGGCTGGCCGTTCCGTGTTTCCGAGGCGAACGTTCGGGCGAACGCAGGCCGCCTCTTTAACAGATGCAAATCGCTTCTTTCGCACGACGCGCGCGCGCGTTGCAGATTTCGAAACGCCGCATCAGTCGAGGCGATCGATCGCTCGCCGCGTCGATCGCTCGATTCGCTCGACTCGGCGCACGAGTTACGCGCGAGAATTCAATTCAACTCGGGATGAGACAGTCGATTAAGGGATTCTCAGTGGACCTTCCCGATGGCAGATGGCTGCTTAGCGATTAAGAAGGGCGGCGAGGGAGGCAGGAGGGAAAGATAGGGACTCGCGCGGGGCGCGAGTGTTGTGTTTTCATTCGATTAAATCTACCGGTCCCTCGCACAGAGACACGCCGTTGAAGTTCCGCGCGGTTGCACGGGCCTCCCGATTACTCTCTCGCGAATAAGTAATCCCCGCCGCTCCCTCCGGGGAGGAGGGAAGCTCCGCGGGGCGCGAGATGGGAGATATCTGTCTGCCATTGCGCGACTAAGCAGCGCAGCTTCCGATCCTCGCCAAGATACAGCTTAATCACGCGCTCGTGACTCGGCGGCACTCTGTCGTCGAGGTCGGAAAAAGCGCGCGTAACGCGTCCGGATCGTCTGACCTTGCACTCGCGGCGGCACGGGGACGCGGGGAAGCCGGGAACTGGTTCGCTCTCGATCATCCGAGCGTACCGGGAGCACACAAATCAATTTGCATTCCAATCGCGAGTCCCACCCTCACCCCCGCCTCCCCTCGCAATCCGCGCACGACGATCATTTCGCGTTTCATTTCATTTCAGCTTTGAGGAAACGATCGAGCGAGAAAATCGTAAACCGACGGAATAACGACGTCGTTGCGCAACCGCCCGTCCAAAGAGAGAGAGAGAGAGAGAGAGAGAGGGGGGGGGGGCAGCAGAAACGAGAAACATTACGCGTCACCGTCGTCGATCATGTCGTTCGTTCCGTTCAAGCATGGGTTTCAGACATTCCACAGAGCAAGAGAGAATGAGAGAGAGAGAGAGAGAGAGAGAGAGAGATTTATTAATCGAGGCGCAGTGTCAAGGCGCGGGCTCTTCCGGGCGCGAAAAGGCGAGCGGCCTTTAATCTTCCGGGGCCGGGCGCGTTTACGCCAAATTGGATTTCATATCTCGCCGCGCGTCGCGAATCGGGCCACGTCTCCCCCTCCCCCTACCTCCCCCTCCCACCCACCCACCCCACCCGTAATTAATCAGCATTCGGGGCTAGGCGCGTGAGCGTTCCGCGAGAGGATCTCCTCGCGTTCTTCAGCGACGCTCCGACTTCGCTTCCCCGCGCGATAATGAAGACGGATCGCCGCGATTAGATCGAGAAGAGTTCCTGCCGTGATCCCGCTTTGATTTCGTCCGCCGGCGAGATTAATAACGGGTTCGTTGCACTCCGTGCGCGTCGCGCGAAACTGGATGCGACCGCCGTCTGTATCCATCGGCGAGTAGCGGCGGAGCATCCTCGAGTCTGATTCGATCTAATCGAGCGCGGCACCGGCCAGCCTATTGTTCTCCAGCTGGACATTCGGGCTCGACGCTGTCGCCGGGACGCCGCGATCATGATAAATTCTTCCTCTCCGCGAGGGAGAGAGAAAAGGGAGAGAGAGCGCAGCGTAGCTGGTGGTCCCTGGCTGGTATCGGAGCGATGAGAAAAGCGCTCTTTATTTCGCTTCGTACACGGCAGCTATGCTACCGTGTTCCGGGTGGGGGGGGGGCGGGCGGGCCGGGCCGGGAGATTGAATTCTCGCTGGCAAGCGGGGCGAGGGGGGCGCGGCCGCGCCGACGCGGATGCGCGCGCGGGAAGGAAACGGGAAGACGAGACGAGCGGCCAGGATGCGTCGATGCATCCGGAAGTGATTTCCGGCGGCGCGATATCGGTGGCCGTTCCCTCTCCTTCTTTTCCCTCTGTCTCCCCACCTCCCCATCTCTACGTTTCGGCGTATTCCGAAAAAAAACATTCGGGCGTTTCGCGCGCCCTTTATCGCCCCGAATTTTCCGTTATCGCGCCGGCGCGATATTGCCCATAAATCTGTCCCTCGCCCGGTCCCCGCCCGGGTGCGCAACCCGCCAACGCGAAAATCGGCGGCCCTGTTTCTACGTGTTCCCCCCCCCCTCCCCTCTTTTTAATATATCGCGACAACATTTCATCCTCTTCCGTCGAGTCGACGTAAATTTCTTCCTTTCGCCGCGCGCGAGCGGGCGTTGTCGCCGATTCCGAGGCCGTGAACTCGCGCGATGAAATCTCGCGGATAAAGGGGAAGACGGGGATGTCCGGCGGTAGTCCGGATGATGATCAGCGGTTCCAGCGGTTCGCGTGAGCTCGGGATGAAAGGATGGCGAGATAAAGTCCAACACGGAAGCCGCGTTAACCGCGTGACGAAGGGATCAAGATTCGCGGATGCGCCCAAGGACGCTCGAGGAATCGATTCGCGCGGCGCGCCATCGATCCCATTGTCGGTCCTCGCTATTGTTCCGGAAGCGGGCGGCGCGGCACGTAGCGCGGTTAATGCATTCCGAGGCACACGCGGCCGCCGCGAGGTTGCGACTTGCCTCTTAAGCAAAGAGAATCACCGGGATTCGGTTACGCATTTACACATTTATGGAATATCGATTATTGCCCGAGTCGCCGGGCGAGCAGACGTGCCGGGGGTTGTCCGCGTCAAAGCCACGCCGCAGGTCGTATCGCGGACGGTGGACCGCGCGCAAGGGCGAGCAAGGGTGAGCCGAGGATGGCTCGGGCGAGACGCGAGTTCTCGTAGGGGTGGCGCGGGGGTGGCCGAGTGGTCCGGCTGGGGAGGATTAAGCGGGATATCGAGAGGCTCTGCGAGGGAGCAGGTAGGGAGCAGCGAGGAAACAAATTCCGCCACCCCGAGTCCCGCGACCCCGTGCGACCTCCTAAGGAGCGGGCGAAGCGCGGGCTGCCGAGGCACGCGATGATTCATCCCTTCCGCGCTTGCAGTTCTTTCGACGAAAGGATCATCGAGCGGAAGAGAGAAGCTCGCGCAAACAACGACGGACGAATATAATTAGAAGAAAGGTCGCTGGAAACGGCCTCGTCGCCTTCGAGGAGGAACCCTGGCGGCGTCAAAGGGTCAAAGGGAGGGTCCTTTTTCCGAGCCGCCAGTCGTGAAGCTGAGAAATTTAATTAGCGCGCGATAAACGCCGAGCGCCAGGCGACGACGAAAATATTCGTCTACCGTTTCCAGCCGCTTTTTCGGCAAACTACACAAAGCCGGCGGAGGCTTTGCAAACTTGCGCGACGGCGTACGTTACAAAAAGCTCAAAGTTCTCGCCTCCCGATAATTAACGCCGGCCCGAATCTGCCCGAGAAAGCGCGCCTCGATAAAAAGCTCGCCCCCTCCTCCTCGCGCCTCGAATTCATCGATCGAAGCTCCCCCTCCCACTCCCACCTCCCCCTGGTTCCCTCTTTCTGCGGGCGTTATTAAAATCACCGACAGATATCGCTTATCGCGATCATCGTCGTGGAAATTACTTGGCCCGGCGCCCTTCTGGGAAATTAAGAGGCGTGTCAACGCCTTTTTCACGCCTTTCCCCGATCAAACGCACCGCGAATTAAGCGAGCAAAGTGTGCAGTCGCGGCAGTCGCTTTATCGAGTATCGCGATGACGAGCGCATCGATGACTGGTTATCGGCGATCCGCAGATAGCGCAGATAGCGCTTATCAGCCGCAACGTAATCCCCAGATACATTTTCGCCCTCGCCTCGTCGGTTCTCGACACGACGGAGCGTCGTTCGCGCGACACCACGAACATCCCCGTCGACGGGGTGTTTCACTTTGGGGGAAGATAAAAGCATCCCTCCCGCGGAGGGATGCAAAGCGGCGGAGCATTGACGCGGGCGGTGTTGCCGAAGCAGCGACATCCGCCGAGATCCTCTCTCTCTCTCTCTCTCTCTCTCTCTCTTTCTCTTCAGCTTATCATCGCTATTATCAATCCCTAATCTTTCTCCATCTGCCCAAGAAAAAAAAAGAGAAGGAAAACAAGCGAAGGCCGCGCCGCGTTCTCGTCGGCGGCGATATCGATGAGAGATGGAACGCGAGAATGGAAGCCAACCTGCGCGTTTCTCGCATTTCTCGCATTTCTGGGGCAACGCGCCCTCGCCGCCCTCCATCGAGGATCAGGGCGAGGGTCAAGGGCGACGCCGACCGCAAGCGCGAGGCGCTGAATTTCACGCGGATCACTGACTCGGCGGACTCTTCGGCAGACTATTCTCAGATCTCAGATCTCGCGTTACGATTCTGCAACAAATCGTGATAAATGAGGAAGTAGCTTCCGTTCGATCAGAACGATCTCTCGAGCTCCTCATGCGTACTTTGTTACAGGCTCGAGGGATAAGAAACAGGGTCAAGGACACTTTTAGTTATCTTGACGTATCGTCGAGATTGGCGGTCGCTGACTTCCGCCTCCGTGTTTCATCCTCGGGGATGAAAGTCTGGAATTACCGTCTCGGAGTCATCGGGCCTGGAGTTGGAGGGTTCATTCCGGTAAGGGATGACGGTAATCTCGCGGGTTTCGGTTCCACCTCACCCCGCGGCGGTGAGACCAGTTGAGCGTTCAAAGGACGCGTCGCCCATTCGCATTCCATTATCCCTCTGTTTTATCATTTCCCCAATCAGGAATGGCCTCGCAATTTCTAGACTTGGCTCCCTCCAATGGCTCCGCGCTTGATATTTTATTCATCAACTCGGCGCGCAGCGGCGAGCTGTCTCTCTCTCTCTCTCTCTCTCTCTCTCTCTCTCTCTCTCTCTCTCTCTCTCTCTCTCTCTCTCTTTGTCTTGACAGAGGCGTGAAGCGGTCCTCGTCCTTTTAATTCAATCGGGAACATCGCGGCGAAACGCGTCTCGATTGATCGGCTCCATCGCATGCACACACACACACACACACACATACACACACAGAGAGAGAGAGAGAGAGAGAGAGATCGACAGAGCGGATTATTTATCACGTATTTGTGTCACGCGCAAAACCGGATTCCATCCTTCTTCTTGAGGCGCTCTCTTTGTATCGCGACTGTCAGATGCAAATGCAGACAGAGAGAAAGAGAGAGAGAGAGAGAGAGAGAGAGAGAGAGAGAGAGAGAGAGAGAGAGCGCCCGGCCGGCCGCGGATCCGCGGATCCGCGAGGGTAACGCAATTCCGACGAATTTACAAGCGGAAGGCCGAAACAGCGAGCGCCGAAGAACAGCGCGAAAGTGCCGAGCCGAACTATTGGCTTCCGGTTTGCTGCAAACGAGGCAGGCTCCGGTGAGCGGGATACGTCCGTGCTGAAATACGTCCGCGGATACGAACGGTCGTCCATTTGTCCGCTGTCGACCACCCCCGCATCCACCTTCCCCATCCCGCACTGCAGACCCTTCGAGCATCGCCGACCGGTCGCTGCGGGACGCTCGCCATTTCTCAGCTCGGTTCAATTTAAGGAGCATGCCTGCCACGAGCGCGCACCGGTCCATTCGTATGGATTTGCCTTCGTGTCGATAGCCCTCTCCCTTCCGTTTCCGCTCCTGAGAGACCCGAAGAGCGGGTCGCGTTTCCGCGCTGCGCACCTGAACATCGACCCCGCGCGGGGCGCCGTCGCGATATCTCGGACACATATCTCGCTATTTCCGGGCTACTTCAGCTAAAAGAAGTCTAGGGAGATTGATCAATCGTCATGCGCGATTGTATTCGCTTTCTGCTTTCTGTTCTCCTTTCCTGCTCGGACATTGATCGCCGCTCTCGTCGAGTTCCGCAAGTATTGTAGGATATATATATATATATAGTGATTTATATATATTCCTATGTGAACGAGTTCTCGACGTTTGGTTGATAAAACAAGGAGTAACAGGATTCTTTATTATATTTAACACTAATACAACTCTTATTGATAGGCCGATTGATCTTTCAGTCTTGCYGGTCCAGATTCTTCTGYCGTTCGTWCTGYCGTCWGTTCGTCATTCGCCTGTCTTTTGCATGTCTTTCGTTTATTTATCGATTACAAAACTTTTTGATAAAATCAATAATTCTATTTATACCACACTATCGCGGCGAAAGTATTCAAGAGTCTACTTGAGGGATGCTTGTCGGGAACACGGGCGAATCTTTTGCGGGGCACGGGGGGCACAGGCTTCGGTTGGCCAACTTCGGGCGTGTCGAAGACACTGCAAGATGCTGCCAGCTTCGACAACTCGGCTTCCGCTTGCACCGACTCGCGCATTATCACCGCGGCGAGTGGCTGGAGATGCTTGAACTTTGTGCCTCAACGCGCCACAAAGATGACCGCCCTCGCGCCTCGCGTCGCGGAACGCGCCCGGGAAGATCGATCGCGGGGCGGGGGAGGATGAGGGGGATTTCAGATCGCTCCTGGCGAGCGATCCGCGCGTCATCAGGCGTAGCCGGCGTAAATCGGCGGCGTTAAATCCGCGAGCGCCAAACCCAGATAGAGACAGAGAAAGAGAGAGGGGGGGGAGAGGAGGGGAGAGCAGGAGGGGCAGCGAGGGAAGTCTCTTTGACCGACGTCGGGACTGCGAAGGGAAGTCATTTCTCTCGCGGGAGAAACAATGGAGCCCGAGCTTCCGAGGGTCCATCCGCAGAATCCGTCTAACGCTCCCCCGGCGGGAGCGGAGCTCTCCGCCGGGGCCATTTTTTCGGCCAACGGCTTCATATCTGCGGACCGGCTAGATTACGCGCGTTAAGGACTCGCCGGAGAGCCAGCTGGAGACTGGAAATGGACCAGGCTGCTCTACGCGCGAGCAGCAGCGGCGACAAGCACGACGGCTTAGCGCGGCTATTCATCCGCGCCATTATTCCGAAACTCGTAGCGCCGCTCGCTCGCAACAATGAGATCGCCGAGGTGGAGTGCGATCCGCGGAATAAGCGCGAGCCAGCCCCGCGATCGGCGCAATGTCGAGAAACCGATTACTCGATTGCGCCCCTTTATCGCTTCGTTCGTTTCGACGCGCTCTTGAGCATGCGCGTAGCGAGCCTAGCCTCGCTCCTCTCATCCGGCTGGATCCGAATCGACCAGTCGAATGAGTCGCGATCCATCGCGATGCCGATTTCTCAGACTGAACGCTCGAGTCGAATCGAGCGCGAAACAATGCTCTCTCGGGATCAGAAGCCTCGTCCGAGAATTCTCGCGTGATTCCCCTTCGAGGTCTCCCGATTCGTCGTCTCTGCTCTTCCGACGACGGAATCGCGTGGAAGGCTTCCGTTTCTCGATGCTTCTCGAGGAGGCTGCGATGCACTCGGAAAGAAGCAGCGAGACACTCGGGCGAGTGAAATTTTTCGATCGTATGGAATATCGGCGGGCCTCTTCCGGATATCTCGATATCTTCGAGTATAACTGCTTCAAATGCGCTACCGTGCAAAGGAGGAGTGGCAGGAGGGCAAAAAGAAACAGAGACGATCGAGGTGTAACGGGTCACGAGTTTCCGCTCAAAGATAAAGGCTCCGAGAGTGCGAGAGAGAGAGAGAGAGAGAGAGAGAGAGAGAAAATCAGAGTCTGACACGAGATGCATGGTGCAGGCAGCCTACCGTGAAACACTCAGTTCAATGGCGTTTTGGTGCTTCTAGCGGTGAGAAAGGAAGGGTGGGAGGGAGGGAGGGAGGGAGGGAGAGGGCGCGCATCGATGTACGATTCGGTATCGGACGTGCAGCGTGCCGAGAGAGGTTTGCACGGGTTTGCTCTCAGCTACTCTCTCCCTCTCGCTCTCTTCGACGCTCCTGCAACGGAGGATCGATCGCGCGCATTCGGCATAAGTAGCTGTAACGCGCGCGCACTTACTCGCGCGAAAGGAAAGCCCCGCGAGTGGGAATGGAAACGCGGAAGGACGCGTCCGGATTCCGCAGAGCCGCTCTCAGCTGTTCCTGTCGCTGAGCGGGTTTACGGGTTTGCCGATTAGAAGCGAGTTACGGTAACTTTTTACGGCGATTAGCCGTTCTCCGGCAGCCAATTGCGCGCGATCAGAATCGATCCTCCCTGCCGCGCGAATCGCGTCGCGACCGTGTTTGACGCGACGCACGCTGTCGCACGTAATCGCCGCGTTCTCGCCGGCGAACCGTCCGCGATCGCAACCGCCGCGGGCGGCGGCCGGCGAGCGAATGAGCCGCGGAAGCGCTGCGACGGCGGCTTAACGCTCCGCGTGCCGCCGCGACGAGCGGCTGCTGATCAAACGCCTCGCGTGCGCGCGGCGCTCGGCAATCCGCGGCCGATTACGTAAGCGCCCTCCCCCCCTCTCTCTCTCTCTCTCTMCCCCGCCGCCGCTCTCCCCTCCCCGCCCCTCAACCCTCTCTCACGCTTCGCGCACGCTGGGAATAAACGCGCGGCTAAGAGGAAACGCAAAGATCCCCATCCCCATTCCTGTCGATTCGCGGTCGATCCGCCGAGCCAATTAGCGGCAACCTGTGCGCTTTCGTAACACTCGTCCAGTTGAGGGGCTGATCGTCGACTGGACCGTGATAACCTTGAATGCGTTATGATTAGACCGCACCGTAATGTGCGGTGTCCATCGCGGTGGATATGTTTCTCTGTAAAGCGCAAGCAGCGGGAACGGTTTCGCAACGAAACCGTTTTCGATGAGAACGCATGGCGGTGCGAAAGCATCGGAATGCATCAAAGATTGCAGAACGAGGGAGAGAGAGAGAGAGAGAACGAGAGACTCGTGGTGCGAGTAGAATTAACGCGTACGCGTACGAGACCCACGAGGGGAATGGAAACAGAAATGGAAACATGTCGCGGTGTTCCAACATCGCGTTCCCGTTTCACTCTCCTTATCGGCGCTGGGCGGATGACGCACGGCGAGACTTGGCTCGCGATAGCGTTTAATCCAACGCCGCGGCGGGTCGCGTGCGCAGCCTCGATAAAAAGTCGAGCGATCCGCTCGCGCGGCCGCGCGAGTCGCTCCGCGTGCAAATATCGAGCCGGGTGTGAGCATCGGCTTACGCGCGTGTCTCGAGCACTCGAGAGCGGGAACCCGAGAGAGCAGCGAGTTCGCGAGTTGACTTTCGGTGGACTTTAGGGATTCCGCGGAGCCGCTTTGTCGGCGATCGGGCGCCAATGTAAACTCGGCGGCGGGCGAGAATTCTCTCGAGGATGAACAAACGCCGCCTCGCGTGGCGCAGCCGCTCGCGATCTACCGATAGAGCGATAGAGAGTTTATCGGATATTATCGCCATCGATTAATCGACTCTCGACGATAATTCGGAAAGAAATCCGTACGCTCGCGGGTGCTCGATTGCGAGTCAGCGATCGTTAGATCCGATTCGACTCGCTCGAGCGTACCTCGAGCGAGTTCGTTAACGACGCTGCGGCAAAAAGCGATTCCCAACTAACGACCGGCGTCGTTACGCCGACGCCGAGCCTGTATCTCGATTCGATACAACGAGCATTATTAATAGCCGCCATTATTGGCAGTGACAGCGCGATAACGCGTTGCAGATAAGAAAGGCGACCGTCGTCTTCCTTCCGCCGAGCGGCTCCACCTTGCCGCAATCGGAAAAGTCGACGAGGTGTTTCTGCGATCTTGTTTACCGCGCACCGCGGTTTCTCTTTTATTTCCGCGCTCCTCTACGCTTTCTCTCCTTTCGTTCTCGCTGCCGTTCTCGACGCGCTCTTATCGCCGCGAAGAAGCCGCCGCCCGTGAAGAAGTCAGCGAGAAAAATCGCGACGACGGCGTTGCTCCCCTCCCCTCCCGGGGAGCCAGCTGTTTTTCCCATCGAGCCCTGCCGCGGCGACGTTCTCCGTTTTTCCATCGCTTCGCGAGACGCCGCCGGTCCACGTTTCCACGGCGTTTCCCCGCCGGCGGGAAAAATCTAATGAATCGCTTCCATTCGCTAACCGTCGTAAAAMCTCCCCGCCGCTACCTGACGCTCGCGGAACGTGAGGTGGGAAATGGGAAAATTAGATTGATGGAAACGTTCCGCTCCGAGCTCTGATCGCAGCGCGATCGTCAGCGCACGCGCCGGACGCGCTAACTCGCGCCAACTCGCGTCGCGCTTCCGTTTTGATAATTCGTTAATTTACGCGAGAACGGCGCGAGCGTCCGCGATCGATTCCGTCTTGATTCGACGCGGAATTACGCAGCTCGGCATCTTCGCGTCCAAGCCGAGAGAGAAAGAGAGAGAACGGGGAGGGGAATACCCTCGCGCGGCATTCAATTCAATTTCCACGGCTAATCGACTCAACGTCCGATACCGCATACAATTGATACGCCTTCGCTTTACGAGCCATTGTTCTCGTAAATCGAACAATCGAGAGGGTACACGCGAAGATAACAACGCGCGCGCGCGTCTTTGTCATTTTATTACGCTCGCGATTGCTCGTAATTGCAATAATAATCGCCGGAACTCGCCGTGGTGCGGGCGACTCGCCCGCGAATTCCATCCTCTCGTCCCGAGGGTGAACTCTAGCCAATCTCGCGCGTCCAATCCCTGGACGTTCCCGCGCCGCTGACGAAACGCCGCCTCCCCTCCTCTCGGACATGGGGGGAGGGGGGAGGGAGCGGATTACGCAACAGCGCGCGGTCACGCAACGTGCGTATCCTGCGCCTCTTCGGTCTTTGGAAAGAGCTGTCGTCAAGCTGGAAGGCCACGATGCTCGGAAATCTGCCTGATGAAGATCCCCCCCCCCCCGAGGATCCCCGCCCTTGCGATTGCTACACACACACACACACGCATACACAGAGACGCATACGCGCGATTATCGGAATTCGACGACACATTTCCCCGCAACGGTATCGCAGGCCGGGACGTGCACTTGAATCCTGGAATCGGTCGCCTGGTCATTTATCCGCGCGCCTCCTCTGGCACGCGATTGGCGACCTCGTTGTCAATCACGGCGCCGACTGACAGCCTCGATCCTCCGCATCGAGGTCGCATTCCCGGACGAAAGCCGCGGGACCGGAGTCGTCCGGACGCGAAAGTTCGATTCAATAGTGTGACTCACCGTGTCGAGATTGAACAGGCTCGAGACCTTCTTCAGAAAGCCGTCCTGTGACTTCTTCTTCCTCCTGGTGGTCATCCTACTGTTCCGCTATTGCGGATCCACTGGTACAGAGAGAGGGAGAGAGAGAGAGAGAGAGAGAGAGAGAGAGAGAGAGAGAGGGAGAGGGAGGGAGAGAGAGGGGAGGGGGAGGAAGGGGAGAAAGAAAGAGACGGACGAACAGACGGAGCGATGTTCGATCGGTCCCAGTGTACGAGTCCCGCAGATCAGGCCGCGCCGTGGCGCATGTTCGGGCACTGTTTCCTTTTTCCCTTCTCACACTCACGGAACTGCACAGCACAAAGTGGTCGAACGATCGACGTTGATGAATAATACTTCGCGGCTTCGCGGAGTCGCGCGGACGACACGCGGAGGACTCGCATCGGGAGGGAAGGGGGAGCTCCGCGCTCCGATGCCAAACGCGGGGAAGCCCTCGATTACATGGATTATATCGATCGTGAAATTTGCGAGGATTGCCGCCAACGTCGCATCGGTGGAATCCTCTGCTCATTGGAGATGAGCTCGAGCGTACTTCGCTGTTCGATTCTCCGCTGATTGCGATAAAACGCGACGCTATCTCGCTCGCGCGGTGGTTGCAGGGGTGCGAAAGGGTCGACCCGTTGGAAGGCTCGCCGCTCTGACCGCTCACCGCTCCGCGGTTCTAATTGCCTCGGAGCGACAGGTGCTAAAAGCTATCGAGTTTCTCGGAGCGCGGCGGCAAAATTGGAACACACCTGTTCGAATTTCTCCAACAGACTCGCCCGCTCGTGGTTACGATGTCCGCGACAAATCTCGATGCCCTGCCGCTAATCGAATCGATTTGATAGAGAAAAGAAACAAGATCGCGTATGCTACTTTGTCCTTAGGTTAGGTTAGGTTAGGTTATGCAGCAGACGATCGATTTTGAATCGACAAGCGCCAAAGGACCGTCCTACGCGCACCTGCGCATGCGTGACCGAGAGTGACCCAATTGATAATCATTCCAGGAATCATCGATCCCCACGGATCGCTGAATCAGAAGCGCGCGCGTGAAACCGCTTGGCGCTGCTCGCTCGGGAAGCCGCGCGTGTTATCGCGCGGCGATACCGCGCTCGCTTTCGTATTGTTTGCGTTTATCGAGCGTGTGACGGCCATTCGTTCGGAATACGAACAGCAGTGACTGCTAATGCAAGGAGCGAGAGCGGAGGTTAGAAAAGTCGCGACGGAGCCCGTTTGAATTGCAACTCGTGACATAACCTCGCTGCAAGGATCAGCGGCGTAGCTCGCGTCGGATCTTGGGATCGAGATCGCAGATTTCAATCGGAGGGAGCGCTCGTTGCTCGTGAGAGCGAGAGGGAGAGGAAGAGAGACAGAGAGAGAGAGAGAGAAAGTGCAGCAGACTCGCGGAGCGGGCTGACCGATTTTCGCTCGGAGCGAGCGCGAGCAAAGGTCAATGGACGAGGTCCACGTTAAAGGGAATGCACTCTCCGATTCGATCGGTCGAATCTCGACGCCCAGAGCGATCGATCAGTGAAAGTGCGCCGCGAGTAGTCATCGACGCGGTTCTCGCGGCGCTGATGCAAGCGGATCTGATAATGACGAAACAACAACATCGGCAGTAACAAAGTCTATTAGATCAGCCGAGTCGATTATTCCTGACACGCTGTCGAAGGCGAGACTCGGTTTCTCGCGAAGCTTGTCCGCGCGCGTCGATTGAAATGATCGTGGCGGAGCGCGATCCAGCTGCGTTTGTTTAAATTACCAATTACAATCAGCTGCGTTGCCGCAGCAGCAGCAGCAGCAGCGGCAGCAGCGGCAGCAGCGGCGGCGATCGGCGATGTTTGCATTTCGCGTCACGTTTTTCATACCTGTCGCAACCTGTCGCTGTCGAGTGTGATTTAATACGCCGCGGCGGAAAGATTTCCGGCGTGTGCACCGATTGCCGATAGGCGGCCGCTACGTGTAATCATACCGTCTCGATCGATAGACCGTCAGATTGCGGATTCGTTCGCAAGAGATGCTCGTTCAGCCGAATCGTTGCCATTGCGTGCAATTCTCGATCTGCCAGTCGCGGTCAGCCTCCGAACCGATTTCTCGCGGTGACTCCTACGCGATCCGACTCTCGATCTAGTCCTGTCCCTCTCTCTCTCTCTCTCTTATGATTTTTAATATCCGAGAGTAACGAGGTTATTTCCCTTGAAATCTCTCGATTGGGAAATGCGCCGGCGAGCACGGCGAACGACTCGCGCTGCGTGACCTTCCCCGTAAAACGCGTAGCCTTCTCCGGCTTCTAACGGTGTCGAGAGACCGAGAGAGAGAGAGAGAGAGAGAGAGAGAGGGGGGGGGGGGGGGGGCAGAGAGCGACATCGCGCACATCGAGAAGCGTGCGAGAGCGTACACGCGCGCGCGCTGGATATCGTAAGTAAACAGGTTGTCTAGCCATCTCACTCTAGCACGCGAGTACTCCCATATCGCGGTGCGGTGCTGCTGTTGCTGCCGTTTGCGCTGTTGCAGGCAGCACGCACAGGAAAAGCCCGCCATCGCTACCATTTCCACGTGGACGTCCCACGCGCGCGCGCATTTCCCACGAAATGCGGCGGGAAGGAGAGGGGAAGCCCGGAATCGGCGCGCGCGAGCGCGCGCGCCTGGATTCTGCGGATCAAAGGGGGAAGCCGCCCGGCGATTTTTCCGCGCTCGTTACGCGCGACGCGATTGCGACATCTCGACGGGACTCGGCGCGCGGGAGACGTTCGGGGGGGGAGGACGTTACTCGGTTTCTCGGAGATAAGGGGAAAAATTTCTTAGCTGAAATTTTTCCTGCCGACCGCGCGTGATAACGCGTTTATCTCGCGCGGCGACTCCTCGGCGCGGAATTCTACCTGCTGAACGTTTGCTGAATATCTCCGCGGCGAGGGACGGAATTGCTGCAGAGCGGAAATTGCTGATAATTACGAGCGTCGTCGGCATCGCTTGCGCGAAGGGCGCTAGCTATTTTCGCACGCGCGTACGCCGGCGAGCGTCGCCGGTAAACGTCAGTCGGCGAAAGAGAGGAAGCGAGTCCGACAACAAGCGGACTCGCTTCCTAACGGTACTAGAATTCGCTATAATATAATCGATCGTCAGGATTCCCGAAATTTCCTCAAAGCTACATCGAGAGGCCTTTGCGTGCACTACATGTGCCCCGCTTCCTTCCCACGTGTCCTCCGTGTCGAATCGAAGAATGGAGAGAATCTCCCTCCCTCCCTCTCTGTCTCCCTCTCTCTCTCTCTCTCTCTCTCCCAGTCGAGAAATTTCTACCTGAGAGGTCCAACGGAGCGACGGAGGATGCGGCGCCCGACGTCGAGGATCACCGCGCGTCGAGCCGTCCCTGACGCACATGCGAGCCTTGCATTCCACGCTGGCGTGCACACGCGCGCACTAGGCACACAAACACGCGAGCGCGCACGCGCGCGTACTACACAGGTGCACCGCGCGCGCATGCACGCACCGGGCGAAAGCGCGCGCACTGTAAACAGGTTGCGGCCCGGTCCCGCCGCAGCGCGCGCGCGCGCGCGCGCGCGCGTGTGTACTCGGATACGTGCGGCGCGAGTACGCGCGGCGCGGCCGACGGAGCGGAACGCGAGAAGCACCGACGGTACTCCAGTAGCAACGCTGCGTAAACAGATCCTCTCGTACGCTCCTCTCGCTCACCTCCGTCGCCCCTCGTCCTCTCACTCTTTCTCTTTCTCTCGCGCCCCCTCCCGTTGATCCTCCTACCTCACGCCTCGCGCCGCGAAGGGCGCGCTCCGTCGGAGCTCGTGGGAAAAACCCCGCGGAAAATCAAACGGCCGTCAGCGGCTCGCGGCCGAGCGCGCGCGCGCGCGCGKATCGGCCGATCTCCGCCGGCCCGTAGAGGTTAGGTCGGCGGGAGCTCCCTCGTCCGCTCCCTCTTCCCCTCACGTTCCTGCTGCCGTCTCGGCGACTCCGACACTGCCAGCGGTCGCTCCGTACGGACGTACGGACGGACGGACACGAGAGCGGCCGATTTCGCGTCACTGCTCTACTCGCGCTACTCGCGCGTACTCGCGGTCTCACCTCGCGCACTCAACTCGCGACTCGACGACAGCGCGGACGCGACGCCACCGTGCACGCCTCGGTGAAATCGACTTTCCGTCGAACGGCGGAGCGGTCAGGTCAGTCGCGCGTACTCGAGTTGGCCGCTCGCGGGACTCTTCGTTGCTGACGTCACCGGCCGAACACCGGCGTGAAGCTTGCTGCAGCACGCACGGGAGTACGACGCCGAGCGTAGTCGGAGCTGCACGAACGTGCACGACCGCGCGGACCGCCGCGTCTACCGCAGTTCTGCCGGCAGGGCCGTCGCCACGTGTTCCGGCGCCCCACGTGACGCTCTCGTCGATGCTCGCGGAAAAATCGCGTTAACGCGAAGCGTTAAGGAGGAAGAGAAATGATGATTGGAAGGTCCTTTTTGTCAAGACCGCGGCCGGTCTTCCTCTCGATGTAGGGGAAAGAGATATAATTACATCGGAGAGACGGATTAAACGGTAGCAAGTAGCAGTCAAATGGGCACACGGAGTTGTCTCGTGCGCGATGCTTGTTCATAATTCGTATTGCCGTCCATGAGGCTCGATTGGCTCTCTCCGTATCCGTAGAACTTTCCGTATCTACGATAAGCTCGATGTAAATCTCGAGGTGAACGAGACTACCGAGTGATACAGATGTGGGCGGAAACACGCGCGAGTCGAATGACTCAGACTCGAATGACTCTTGTCTTTTCTTTAAACAATAACGCACGTATTTTTCTTCTTTTTCTTCTCTTTTCCTTTTGGATACCGCTGGATCCCCCCTCCACTCCTCATGCAGATTCCCCGACGCTTAATTACAGTTATCTCCTACTTGCGCGATCCATTGTCTCGTGCAATGTCTCCGGGGCTGATGCATTCAATCTCTTCAACACTTTGCGCAATCGTTTCTTTGGGCTCGCCGGGCGAGCGATGCCTTTTTTTCATGCCTGATTTTCCGGAAGAGCGTTACCTGCCTGTCGCCGAATAATCTCGGACCGATTCCTCCGCGAAAAGTCGAGCCTGTCTCTCTCTCTCTCTCTCTCTCTCTCTCTTTCTCCGGAGGGTGCGAGCGCGGGGCACCTTCGTTCCTGGCGGTTCTAGCTCGTGTCGTGTGTAAGCCGGGAATCGTAAGAGTTATAAACCATGCTGAAAACGTAGACCGTGACTTCAGGTTCGTACGAGGTCGATCGTGAGAGAACGAGCGAGCGAGCGAGCGAGCGAGCGAGCGACAGGACGGTTTCACGCTTCGGTTTCAGCGGCTTCGCCAGCCGCATCTGAGAGAGTCAGGACTTTTTGCACGACACGGATTCGTCGATGCGCGGATTCCCGTCGTTCTCTCGCCTCTTCTCTCTCTCTCTCTCTTTCCCTCGCGCGAGTTGCACAACAAGGGCGCCGCTATCAGTCCATCAGTCCGACAATCTTCGATCGAGAGAGCGCGCCCCCCTCCCCCTCCCGTGCGTGCACAGCTGTCGACACTCGCGAGATGCGCGGAATCGCGGAATTCCGCTCGCTGAAACGAATCGCGGGACTCGGACAGCCGAGCGTGTCGTCAGCCGGTCAGACGGAAACCAGTTTTTTGCCCAGGGTCATAGGGCATTCAAATTCAGCGAGGCCGCCGGAACGCTCCGTCCGAATGGATCATCGCAGACGGATCCAGCGATTCTCCGTTTCCCTCCCGAGTCTTGCTTGAATTTACCTCGTCAGACTCGCGAGGGTTCGCATTCCGCTATCGATGCGACGAGAGTCAAGGGTTCACGAAAAACGTCGAGCATTTAGGATCGCCGCATGCGGTTCCGCTTCATGATAAACTGATTTGCATCAATTTACGCGAAAGCCGGAAGAGTATAACGCGCCGGTGCGCTCGATTTGCATTCCGGTAAACGGCGAGCTCGATCGCTCGCAGGTCGAAACTCGGGGTCGTCCCTTGCGATCTGAGCGAGCGCCGCGGAAATTCCGCCGATCACAGAGGAAATTCCGGACGTTCCGGGCGTGATGCGGCGGATGACGCGAAATTGAGGACAACGCGTCGTGCCCGGCAAATTAAGGTGAAAGGATCGTGTCCGGTGACCCCTGACCGGATTTCGCGCCCGGCAGCTGCGCCAGAAATTGCCGGGAGATCTCTCTCGCGAGGCCCGAGCTGGCTGTTTTCAATCGCTCGCGGGACGCACCGGATATCGAAAGATATCTCCCGATGGCGATGCTGAAGCGCGGCTCGACGCTGCCGGATAATAATCGAGAACGCCAATTGACGTTTATCATCGAAAAGCCAAGCGCGCTCGCGCGCACGCGAACGACGTTCAAATCAAATCAAAGAATCGTGCTCTCGCTCGATTCCAGATTGGACGGAACTTCATCTTCGCGGAACTGAGACCAACTCTCGAGTATACTCCGCTCGCATTGATAACGACAGCGATTTCAGATCCGAGGAAAACATTTCCCCTGATTTCCCCGACAGATCATTGAACGTAGCTGTAGGTGACACCTGCACGGATCTATGATCGATACGCGCGCGCCCAGTCGATAAAGTAGCGACGATCGATCGACGAGAGGCGACGATGACCGATCGGACGATCGTTAGAAACATTATCGCTAAGATACGTTACGCCAGTAAAATCGCACTCGCAATTTAATGCGCGTGAAATTCGCTCGCATCATTCAGCGTTTGATGACAGCGTTTGATTCAATCAGGGGCGGTTTTAGGTTAGAGCGACCGCAGGCAAGTGGAAGCACGATGGCGGCGGGGGTACGTCGATTTTCTTTCGTCCAGCAATTTCGAAACAGCAATCGAGATCGCCGGCGTTACTCGAAGTGGAATCAGAAAGAAGAAAAACAAGTATGAAAGAAGATACGATGTAAAGAGAGGAGGTGCTGATCGCCTGGAGAGTATGGGGGAAGATAAAAAGGGGGAAACATGAGGTAAAACAAATCCGCATTATCCTCATATATTCTTTCAACTCTAATTGTAATTAGAGCTAATTGTATTTGACCGAGACAAGGTTACAGTCGCACAGTGTATCGTGTTCGCTTCGTTTTTGACTCGTGCGCCCGCGACGAAGTTAACACGCCCTGCTGAAAGAGACGAATCTCCGTGTACGTGTACGTACGTATATGCGTGTATGCATGTGCGTACGAAAGAATGTCGCAGCGGTGTGTTTCTTTACACACTTGTCACGTGTAACTACACGCGCACACGCGCGCGCGCGCTTGACAATTAGCGAGCGTGCTGCGGTCGATGTCCCATTCTCTTTAGTTTTTTGTGGGGATTCGTGCACTCGGCCTGGTCCCGATGATCCCGGCGTGATCCCTTGCGGTCCTGATAATGAGAAAAAGAACAAGAACCAGAACAGAAACTTGAAACGATCCCGATGATCCCCCTCGCAGCAGCCGTCGTTCGGACGCTCGTGGTGGAGAACGAGAAAGAGCGGAGGCGAAGCGGAGTAGAGAGAGAGAGAGAGAGAGAGAGAGAGAGAGAGAGCGGAGTCAGACGAAGATGGAAACCTGCTAGAGTCACCCTCAAGCCCGCTCGAGGATCCGGGGATGTTAGTGGAGGATGCGCGACGGTTACCGAGAGCGTATCGCGAGAGCTGGAGGGAAAATAATTTCCCTCGAAGCGAAGATCGGTTTCGCGATCGATCGCGCGGATTAAACGCGGACAAATCTCGGAGAGATATCTTTAGCTTACCGTTTACCGTGAGCGAGATCGTCGCGGGCGTGCGAGATTCCGACGACGACGGAAGGAGCGGCACTTGAGGAACGCCGGCGACGTACTTGGAGCGCGCGGACAGCGTGTTCGGGATTCGCGACAAGCGAGAGAAGAAAGAGCACAAAGAGAAGGGAGAACAAAGGGGAAGGAAAGAGCCAGTCCCTCCAAGAGGCGTCCCACAAAGCGGAGGGATGTGGAGTGCTAAGAGAGAGGGAGGGAGATAGAGCGCAAGCGAGAGTCGGGTGGTAAAGTTGATGCGCGACAACAAAGAACGCGGGCCGATGCGCTTTGTGCTTCCGCTAAGAGAATAGAATCTCGCGCATCTGGATGACGCGTATTGTGGATATTCGAAACAGAACGGTAGACTTCCAAGTACTCTCCCCGGAGGGGCCCGGAGAGGTCATTGAAATACAGTACGGTTCGCCGGAATGCCTACGGCGAGATTGCATCGCGCGGAGAGCGACCCTCGAGTTTCCTCTGTCATGCCCGTCGCGATGTGATGACATCTGCATCCGCGATACCGTATTTCGACGATGCACGAGCTCGAGGTACACGCGCCAGCCTTCTTCTTAAGCTCGATGCTGGACTGAAACGTTACTTTATCGATCGTGTCTGTCGACCAGCATCCCGGCTCGCCATCTGCGTAGCAGGATTGCATCTTCAACTTGGGATTTTAGTACGTCTAATCGCAATCACGGAAGCATCGTACGTCTAATCACGCTTTATAAATTCATCGGGCATGCTAATCGCTCCTGCCAGTCTCGAAGAAACTCGGAGGAGTGCTACGAGGGTAGCGACACCCGATCAGCGACAAATTGGTCCAGGTAGATCCGATCAGACACCACGCTAAATCACATTGCCGCGCGCTGTTGTCGAACATCTCGACCTCTGCCGAGGTCATTCGCTGATCATCGGAAGGCCAGGTGGTGGCCTGCCGGCAGTGCATGGTCCGCACGGTCCGCGAAGACACGCGAAGACACGCGAAGAAGCTGCTGGAACCCTGACGAGAGAAAGCCGATTGGGGACGCGACTGAAAATGCGGAGAACGCAGGAAACCAGATCACTTTCCGTTTCCTGTTCCCGACTGATCCGTTACTAATCGAAGTCGCGAGTCGCGGGAGTTTGCCTCGATTTTCCTCCGGAAATTGTTATCGTAGCAGTTGGTAATCAATGGGAGGAATATTAATTAATCCGCGTCTATCCGCGAGTTCATTGCGCGGAACAGTTCCGCTCGGTCGGGAAGGCTCTGGCATGCAGCGCGATCGAGAAATCCATCATTGGCGGTCGCGATATCCCTGATGTCTCTCCCTCTCTCACTCACTCTCTCCCTTGATTCGAGTATTCACGCGAGTCGCGAGCGCGACGCCGTCAGACGGTTGCGCTTTAATGACGACGCACGTCGCGCAACACGCGTAACTAGACGACGAAGAGCTCTTCGCAGATCGCATGCATCACTGTCACGCAAATCGCTCATTCTCTCCTCTCGCGTCTCTGTTCGGGGCTAGTTTCAACCGCGCGCTCGTAAATGCGCGCACGCGCGCGCGGCTGTATCCAGATGCGATTGTGCGTCATCGCGATGATTACTTGACGCGAATCGTTCGTCGGCTGATGAATCCACGTACATTTGTCCAACAATTAATCACAAGGCGGGAAACGACTTGCCGTCGTTTAACGGCTAAAGCGAAATTCGTTTCGCCAGTTAAGATTCGTCGAGAGAGACCTTGGCGGATCTCGCCGAGAATGAATCGCGAGATGATTCTCTTTTCGCGTCAATGTTGAAAAGAGAAGCGACGCGTGTATCAGATTTCATTTAATTCCGTTAATTTTACACCGTACACGGCCATTTTGTTAGGCATACAAATTAATTTCTTGCTCCCTCTTCACCGATCTTGATTTAAATTGGGATATCTAGTCCTTTTGTGATTTTTAAGCGCTGACATTTACATTTTCGAAACTGGCCGTTTAAACGGGCGGGCAACCTAACCTCCAAAAACGTATGTATGCACGATGGCCTCTGATACGGCGCTGCATTCTCGTCGCTTCGTTCCGGTTGAAAAGAGAACGCCGCTGAAACGATTTGTCGTGCTCCCGGCGGCGAAGGCGCAGTGACTCGTACAACTTGCAAGAATTGCCACAAAAGGTCTCGCGAAGGAGACTCTAACCTCAAAGACAGGAAACGCCGCGGTAAAACTCGGCGCCGTTGCACAGCAAGTTGTACAACAAATCTCGTATTCTCGAAGAAATAAACTGTGAGCTTTACAAGTAGAAAGAGCAAGAAATTTATTGGTACGCGGACGGATACGTGAAGACGAGTCTTGATATCGAAATGCGGATCGGAGAACGCCTCTCTCGAATGCCAGCGTTTAAGAGGATCTCGGTTAATGACGGGGTCATTTATCGCGCGGGCACATGTCGCGAGGACTCGCGGCGAAAATTGCGCCGCATGAGAAAAGATTGGGAACATAACCTGGTTGCCGCGCGTGGGACGTGCAATTTGCATTCCCGCGAGCGAACGTGGCGTTTACGCGCGAAAGCAGCGCATCAACATGCAAATTGCGAAAGGCTCTTGCAGAAGTCAGCATGCCATTCCGAAAGAAGCGGGCCAAATGCAGGACGATGCGGGGAACGCAGCGCGTGAAAGAAAAGCGAGCGAATGGCTGCGAGAAACGGAGAAGCGGGCAGTTTTGTTAGTGCAAGTCGTACTCCCGCAAGCCCTTTGCAAACAGTAAATGCTCACCTGGTCGCTATCGTGGCCTTGCCAGCTGTCATGACTCTGCAACAAACAGAAAAGGCATCCAATCAGAAACGTCGACTGAAACTTGTACGCGAAATGTTTTCTTTTCTCGTTTTTGCACAACATTGTGTCGTCCGACTCGGCATTGTCGTTTGCTGTACGACCTTTCTTCGTGCGTCTTTTGCCTATGCGCAATATTTAGATTACGTCAATTTCATACGTTTATACTGTTTACGCAAGTCGATGACAAATTAATTTCTAATATTTTGACTGATAATTTCACTGGATTTTCAAATCGCCCAAGGTTTCCCAAGGTCATCGAAGATGAGACCGATCGAGATTTTCCCTGCGGCTTTGCGATTCGAATTCATTTGTAGTGATTTGATCGAAATTAATTCCGAGCTTTACTTGAAAGAAGGCGAGAAACTAATTTGTACGCGCAGCAGTGCATATTTACGTTGATCATTTATTACATTCAATTCACGTGCGTCTCCTTCCCGTTCGAATGCACGGGAAATTCTTCGCAACTTTTCGCAAATTTCCCGCTGCGTCGCAGCTTTCGCCGATCCCGAACAATCTCGAGGGAGCTTTAGCCCCTCGGCCAACGCCATTTCGATGGCGCGTATTCGTCGCGGAGCCGTTAAACGCGGTCCGTTATCCGCGCGGGGAACAAACAGACCCGCATGCGGCTTATCGAGCGATTAAGCACGCGGAATCGGTTCGCTCGCGCGAAACGCGCCTCCATTCGCCATGGCCTCTGAAAAGTGGGCCTTCATCTGCTCGCGTAATTTTCTTGCCGCTCGACGGACGGTCGAAACGCGGCGCGACCTTATTAAGGTCGACGCCTCGCGTCCATCGCTACTTCCATCGCAATTTGCGTCGCGGCGTTTCCCGGAAATGTTGCGCGGCGGGGCGCGAATTCCTTGTTTATTGAATATTAAGCGCGAGGAACGCCGTCGCGCGGCAAACACGGCGGTCCTATTTTCCGCCCTAGCGATTCGCGCGAGGAATCTCCATGGGGAGATTCATCCTCGCGAGATCACTCGCGCGGTGACTCGCGCGAGCGAGTCGATGGAAAATCGACTGGGAAAGCAGGACTCGCTCTCCAGGCGAGTACGCGAGTACGCCAGTCCAGCTACGCGTTTCCCACTCGCGGGATTCGCATTGGCGCAGCTGGCAAATCGCCGATTGGAGAAAAAGAAAATTTGCAGAGATTGCAAATCCCTTTGCAGATTCGGATCGTTCCTCCGGCGTGTTCGTCGCCCTCGATCATTGGACGCGAAATGCCAAAGAGCGAAACTCATCCGGGATATATCCATCTCTCTTTCTCTCGTCGTCCGGCGGGCATCTCTGCGCATCTCTGCGGCTTCATTAAATCGTACTTCCGACGAGCGCGCAAAAACTCGCACGTAGTTTTTATTGCGGCGACGGGCGCTCGCAGCGTCATAAAAATCTCTGCTAAGGGCGCTGCGCTGCCGTTAAATAGCGGGCCAAACATGTTTATCGGTGGCTGAATCGCGGCGTGGCTCGTTAATACAGTGCGGCGTTAATATCTCGAATTTACAAAGTCGAATTGACAACCGCGACAGCGCGATGGCCGCGAGTAATGCTGGCGAACGCCCGGATCGCGCGCGTTAACCACCCCTGGACAATTTCCCGTGAAAATCCGCGCGCGCGCGCGGCAAACGATCCGCATTAACGATCCCCTGGACGCGCATTTATGGGCGCGATGCGCCCGGCTTTAATGTAACGACATAACGCGCGCACGAGAAACGCGACGGCGGAATGTAATTTGGATCTTCATTTCTCGCGGCGCACGTAATCGCGTAATCGCGGAACGCGAGACGCGACCGAACGCAGACGTCTTCCGCTCTGTGCCGCGTATCGAGCCGAGAACGGGAGCTCGGCGGGAACGTCGCGATGTCGCGGGCCTTCCCTGACCTCGAGGGCACCGAGGGACTCGGGACGGGGGAGAAATCACGGCTGGGGTATCATCGTACCCGGCAATTAMYGGCAACATCGTTCCAACGACGACAGCGACCAGTCGAACGCAGCCTGCTTGTTTTTATGCCCGCAGCGGTCGTTGCTGACGAGGACCTCGAGCGTTGCCGATCGTCAGTTCAAATCGGGAACCAGAAGTAGACGAACGTTCAATCTCGCTGCTCTGCGTCGCGGAGATCTCAAGCACGGCGGACCGATGTCCACCGAACGGCCGCTCTTTTGTACATTGCCTAAATATCGTGGAGATTAAACCGAGCGAGGATCAGCTCGAGGGTACTCTTCATTACCCCCATCTTTATCAAATCCATATCCGAGCATCTAGCCGCATCAGCGTAGTGTGAGATTGGCAGACTCCAATCGGCGAAGCTCGAGTTCTCCAATACTCGCGCTTGTCGCGGGCCTTCCGAGACACGACCGTGTCCCGTTATCGGGGTCGAATGGACGAACTTTGGACACATTCGCGGGGAAAGAACAAAGGAAGACCTCGCAGGTCGTTAATTGGTTCAGAACGGCGATCTCTCTCCCGGGCGCGTTTCGCGGGACACGTTTGCGCTCGTGGCTTGGACGCGGTTCATTAAATCGGCGTAAACGATACGAGGCAGTGCGTGAGCGGCTATTTTATCGGACATACGCCGAGGTCAGGTCGCTCGGTCGGAACTAGGCGGCGCAGAGGTAGTCGAGGGGTTAATGTCGGCCGGCCTCGTTGGATTTATGAGGGCAATGTAGGCGTCATGGAGGCAACATCCAAACGCTGTAACGTGCGTTGCGGTGCGCACTCGACATGCGTGTACAAGAATTTGGTCGAAAAGAGATCAGAGAGAGAGAGAGAGAGAGAGAGAGGGGGGTGGAATTGCATCCCGCGTAAAGATTTGATTTGTCAGATGTCAGAAATACGCGCGCCGTTGGATCAATTGATCAAGATTCGCTCCCTCGAGAGCTTGCGACTTCGAATCGCTCGCTTCGATCCTATCGAAAGACGGAAAGCGAGAATCATCGTCGCTTAGCGATGCGCTTCGCGTTGCTTCGCGGCGGGCTTGTCGATGTTTCTCTCCAGATGATTCCAGGTGCAGCAAGATCCCCGAGCCGAGCGTGATCGGCCCCTTTAAGAACTTAACGTCGTAGCGTTTATCTTTACGCATCCGCGTACACAAAGAGCGACGAGCTAACGTTTACGGTCGCTTAAAGCGGCAGCGTGTTCTCCGCGCCGCGCGGCGGAAGGAGACCCCTGCGGCGCGATGACCCTTCCCCTTTAAATGCGTCCTGTTATGCGGGTCAGCCAGTCGCCAGGCTTGTTTTCCTCTTTCTCGGCGAGGCTCGCGCGGAAACGCGCGAATTTTCCGCCAGCCGCGCGTCGAAATGATACGAAATCTCCAGCGGAAGCTGGAGAACTTCCGATGACTTTCGTGAGGTTGCCTGGACGGATCGAGTCATCTCGCGATCGCATCGCCAATGACGATACAAGCGAGCGATCCCACCGACGTTGGTCGTAAATCGTAAAATTGCGTTTCCGATCGAACGTCGAAGCTCGAGCGAATGCGAGTCGGGCGAGTTTTCCGGTAACGATTCTTTACGGCGCGGAGATCGGAGATGCTCTTTCTCTCTCTCTCTCTCTCTCTTCGCGGCGAATCGAACTCGATCGCAAAGTCTGTGCGCAAATCGGCGCATCGACGATAACTTTCGACCGGGGTGGAATACGTAGAGCAAAAAGCGCGGTAAAAAAGTTTCCTCGTTTCCAATCTGCTCAAACGCGCCGTCCTTATCTGCATCGCGCCTCATCTTTATTTAAGGCTCCGCTGTTGGCATTCCGCGGCGTCCCCTTTTCTCTTCTTTACGGAAATCAAAGCGGATTAAAGGCGGGGGCTCAAACAGTGCACGACTTTTTCCGGAACTGCGAATACATCAACTGCATCGACGTCACAATAGCTCCGACCCCGAAGAAGGCACCGAGGGAAACGGTGTCCCGCATCGGGAAACTAGAAACGAGAAGGAATCGGCGGGACGGACGGGCGCGCGCATGCGCGCAAAGTCGGCGAACGGCGCGGAAAATGAATGCCTCGTCGGCGCATTAGGCGCCGTCAATTACGCAGAAGCGAGCGGCGAGATGTAAACTGTAAATGCGAGAGGACGATGGGAACGAAGGGCATAATTAGTGAGTGAAAAATATGGCGGAGTGTTAAAGTCCCAAGGCTTTATTCCGCGCGTGTCCGCTCGCTGCGCTGCATTCTCCCACATTTTTCTCTCATTTCGTCGCTTCCCCCCTGCGGAATTAATTAATTAAAACCCCCAACCCAGTCCCCGAGATCAACTCGAACGCGATTGATCGCGCGCGCTCTCGCCGGGATTTTACCGCCAACGAGCGAAACGATTAATCATAAATCGCGCGGGAAATCACGCGCGATGTTACTCGATTAATCGAATAACGCGCTAATCAGAGCTCGCTCGGCTCCGGAATTCCCGAGACGTGATTGTCGATCGTGTCTGGCGGAAACGCCCTTCCGGGCGATCACCCGTGCTGCGACGATGATCCACGAAGAGCAAAGGATAATTTCCCCCATCGAGCGGCGGAATCGGGAAAGCGCCGCGCGCGGCGAGTTCATAAATACCGCTTACGAGTCGCGCGGGTGTAAAGTTGCCGGCGTCGCTGCCGGGGAGAAAGGGAAGCATCCCCGGGCGTTTAACACCCCGTCCTCCGGGGAGGCATTGTCCCTCTGAAATAAATTATGCGCCCGAGGAGTACGCTGTCGAGCTTCCACCACGCGGGTTCGCGAGACGCATTCCACCTCGCATCTCAGCACCGATCGTGCAGCTGAGAAAGAGGGCGGCAGAGGGAGAGAGAAGGGAAATTAAGAATGGGGCTCGATATTAATTAAAAATTGCAGGACTGCGATTGCTGAAATCCGAATCCATCCAGTGATTCGCGCTGCTCCGCACCGCTCATCCGCCCTCTCTCTCTCTCTCTCTCTCTCTCTCTCTCTCTCTCTCTCTCTCTCTCTCTCTCCCTCTCCCTCTCCCTCTCCCTCTCCCTCTCCCTCTCCCTCTCCCT